>BDDC01000216.1:0-25060 GCA_001662425.1 Chlamydomonas sphaeroides | reverse complement strand
GGGTGGGTGGGTGGGGGTGGGGTGGGGGGGGTGCATTCGCGGCTCGCTGAGCCCACCTACGCTCCAGCCGGCCCGGCAGTGCCCCTCCGGCATTCCCGACGCCCCCCACGTGCCCTGCCTTGGCTATCCTGCAAGCTCACGCCTGCTTTAACCCCCTTCCGAGTACCCCACCCCACCCCACTCCACCCTGCCGCCCGCTGCCTCCCCCCCCGCTGCCCTGCGCTCCCGCCCTCCCCGCCTTCCCGCCTCCCCCCTCCCCGCAGGTGTGCCGCCAGCCGGGTGTGGCCGACTTGCTGGCGGGCAAGCTGCTGGTGGGGCTGGGCTCGGCGGTGTTCCAGTCCATGGTGAGCGGGCGGGCAAGGGGCGGAGGGGGAGGGCAGAGGTCCTGGAGGCGGGGAGGGTGGGAAGGCAGGGCGAGGGCAAAATGGGAGGCGGAGTAGGGACGGGCAGAGCGGGGGAGGAAGGAGCGTGGATGTACGGGCGGCAGGGTGTGGAAAGGATGCCGCTGGCTGGGCGTGGTGCTGTGGGCGGGGGCGGGGCAGTGGCCAGACACCACCCGTCCGCCACCTGCTGCTGCTGCTGCCACCACTTGCGTGCCCCGCAGTTCCCGGTGCTGCTCAAGCAGACGTACGGCCTGGATCCCAAGTACAACGGCATGGTACGGCAGCACAGTACGGAGCGCCATGCTGGGAGCACGCACCCCGCACCGCACCCGTACGCACGCCGCGCCCCTTTGTTACCCCCTCCTTCCGCCCTCCGCCCCTTCCCTCCGCGGCCACCGCCGTCAGGTCATGTCGTACGTGGGGCTCCTGCTGCTGGGAGGTCAGTGCGCTGCCCAGGGTCGGGCTGCAACCCTGCGCTGCCTCCCACCCACTGGGCCCGTGCCAGCAGCGCGCCCGCCAGCCTTCCTCTCCTTCCTGCCCCCAAACCCTCCCCCCGCACCGCCCCCTTGCCCCGCCGCTCCTGCCCCCAGGCCAGGCCCTGCTGGTGGGGCCCATCATCTCGGCCGCCGGCGAGCCGCGCACCGAGGCCGCCTGCGTGGCGGCGCTGGTGGCGGCCTACGCTGCGGCGTGCGGCTGCGGCGCGCTGTGGCAGCTGCTGGCGCTCATGGTGCCGCTGGCGCTGGCGGGCATGCTGTACGGCAACGCCAGCACCTCGCGCCTCACCAAGGTGGGGCGCCGGCGCAAGGCGCGAGCGGCTGGCGCGCGGCCAGGAGGAGGCGGGGCTGCGCTTGTGGGCGCAGGGTGATTGGAGGCCGCGGGCGTGCGGGTCTGGCGGTTGGGCGGTCGCGGCTGCGCGCCAACGTGCCGAGCCCAAACAGCACGCCCGCATCTGATTCCCGCCCTCCCCCGCCCTCCCTCGGCGCCGCTGCCCGCAGGCGGTGCCCGAGAGCCAGCGCGGCACCGCCCTGGCGCTGGACATGAGCCTCAGCAGCGGCGTGCGAATGCTGTCGCCCAGCCTGGGCGCGGCGGCGCTGGACCGGCTGGGCACGAGGGCGGTGCCGGGCCTGGCGGCGGGGCTCATAGGGCTGTACCTGGGGGCGCTGCAGCTGGGGCTGCTGCGCATACCGGGCGCGGGCGCGGGCTGGGGGCGGGGCGGCGTGGGGAGGGCCGGCAAGGGCCAGGCGGCGGCGGGCGGGGAGGAGCGGCGCGGGGAGGAGCGCCGCGGGAGCAAGGAGGAGTGAGGAGGGGCAAGGGGTCGAGGTGGGGTGGGGCGTGCGGGAGGGGGGGCGGAGGGCGGGTGGAGAGGCTCGGGCCGGCGTGGGGGCGCTGGCGGTGGATGATGCGTGGGCGGGCGGGGTATGGCGAGTACGGTGCGCGCGAATGCTGCAAGTCAGCGTGTGGCCCGCGCTCCTCGGTCGCGGCGTGGTGGAGGGGCGTCCCGTCGCATGTCAGGCAGCGCACCGCAGCGCGCCGTTTGCTGGGCCCCAGCCCTGGCAGGCACAGCTGGGTTGCGGATTGCACGCAGGCTGCCTTCGCCGGCTCTCTGCTCCGTGCCAGGAGCCTGCTCTGTGCCACATTTGGGCTAGCCCAACGTCATGTCGCCTCACACTGATCGCAGACGAGAGTGGCGGGGAGGTAAGGGTCAAAAGGCCAACAACCTGGCCAGGCGCTGGGACAGTCTGGACCCCGTGCGCGCTTAGGCGAAGGTGCAGCAGAAGCGCGGGGGGCACACGCCAAAAATCTGGACACATAGCCATCCTCAACCCAGCTGGCTGGAATACTTTGTTATCATGGAGGATGAAGCCCGGCTCAACCGTGCGGCAAGGGAGGTTGCCGGAGGGTTGAAGGGGTTCGTGCCTCGGCGCGTGTTTATGGGTCGCCAACAAAACGTCGCCAGCGCACTAATCCATTGCGTGATTATGGCCACCGTGGCTGCAATGCGACTGCGCGCTGGCCAGAAACCATCAACTCGCTTAGCGACCACCTCGATGACCGCAAGGATCGCGCGCGCTGCGCAGCGCGCAGGCGCAGCGCAGCTGACGTCCATCACACTCGAGGAGAGCGTAAAGGACAGCCCGAGCGACTTCCACATGCGGCCGGCGCGGGCCAGCGACGCTGCTCACATCCGCAGGATGTGGCTGGTGGGCTTTGAGGACACGTTCAAGTCATCCCTGGCCAGACAGTGGGCCTCACTGGTCCGTATAACCTCGCTCATCGCCGCGGTCGCCGTCGCCGCCCTGGCCGTTGCCGCGGCGGTGCTGCTGCAAGGGCCCTTCGCCGTCGCCGCCGCCTCCGCAGCGCCGCTGGCCGCAGTCCCCGTCCTGGCCGGCGGCGCCCTGCCGCCCTGGGCCCTGGCCGCCACGGCCGCCACGGCCGCCCTCGTCGCCTTAGCCGCGGCCTGTGCCGCAGCGCCGCAGCGCCTGCGCACGTACCTGCTGCGGCTGCGGATGCACTTCATCTTGTTCCAGTGGTACCCCGACATGTGGGCGCTGCCCCAAAGCTGGTGGAGCGCGGAGAAGGGCCGCGAGATGTGGGTCGTCACGGAGGCCGCCGACCCCGACGGCCCTCCCCTGGCCGTCGGCGCCGTCAAGCTGGGCGCAGCGCTGCGGCCGCTGCCGCCGGCCGACGCGGCCGGGTCCGGGAGCCCAGGCGTGGGCACCGCTCCGGCGGACGCAGCCGCTGGGACAGGCGGGCCCGCCGCCCAGCGCCAGGCGGGCAACGGTGCCAGCGGTGCCGAGGGCGGCCCGGCGGGGCCTTCCAGGGGCCCACAGGACGGGCCGGATGGTTGGGAGGAGAAGGAGGCGCAGATGCATGGCGGCCCGGGACCGGACGACGCGCTCCTGTACCGGATGGTCGTGTCCCCAGCGCAGCGCAGGCGCGGGCTGGGCCGCTGGCTAGTGCGCCGGCTGGTGGAGCGCGCCGGGCAGCAGTGTGGCGCCCGGCGGCTGGGGCTGCTGACTGCCAACCCGGCGGCGGTGGCTTTCTACTCGGCCTGCGGCTTCGAGCGGCAGGGCAACGGGCCGACGGGCGCGGGCGCCTCGCTGATGTGGCTGCAGCTGGGCGGCGGCGAGGGCGGCGGCGGCGACGGAGTGGGGGCACGCTGCGTGCGGAAGCGCTAGGGGCCGGGCGCAAAGGCCATGCGGGAGAGGTGGCAGGCGGAGCGATGAGCCGGGTTCGGAGCAACCATGCAGTAATCATCTACGTCTGTCTGTCTGAAGTCGCCCAACTTACTTCCTAGGCCCAACCGGCACCATCTAACGATAGTAGCAACCGTCAGCCACCGTCAAACGAGCCGCCGCCGCTCCCACTCCCGGGCCGGGGCCAAGCGGCCGCGGCCGCGGCAAGCGGCCGAGCTCGGCCTCGGCTGACGGCGCCAAGCGGAAGCGCAGCGGCATTGGGGCCTGAGTTGTCAGCGAGGGCGGGCCCTGCCTCCTGGCCGTGCCTGGCTGGCTGGGCGGCGCTGTTGCGGTAGCGGCCGTGCGCTGGTGCAAGCGAGGGGCGGGGGGGGGGGCGGGGTGCCCGCCATTTCTTTGCACGCAAGCGTGCCTCGGCCATGTCCGGGTGATGGGACCATTGGTCGAGTGCTTGCGTCCCAGACAAGTCCGGCACTGTGACGTGGAGCGCTGGTTGAGAGGATGGTTGGTGCCTGCGCTCCAACGCCTTGAAAGGGAGCAACCCCGGTGGTCGGGGGGTGGCCGGCAGCGCCAGACAGAGGACGGATTGGGGCTGCGCCCCTTTTCCCATTCAGCCATCCTGATGGGGAAATACTTGCCTACGAGAGCCGTATTTGAGCGCCTCATTTGAGCAGCCGCATTTGAGCCGCATTGGATTTGAAGAGGCCGTAGGCCCGTGGCGCAAGACATGTGGAACCCCATCCGGAATGGGAAGAGGGGCGCAGCCCCCTGCCGTCCTTCGCCTGGAGCCCTACCGGCCGCCCCCGCCAACCGGGCCGTCAGCTTAAAAGAAAGGTAGGCCAAGGCGTTTTAACGGAGGCGCCCCACCACCACACCGACTCTCGCCATGTGTGCTGGACTCGTTTGGAAAGGGCCCCTGGTACCGAGGGGAGACCTGCTGGTACCTTCACCCGAGCACCCCGAACGGCTCTCTCTCGCACGCATCTAGGGCCTTCACGTGAGGACAGCATCACAACACGATGTGCGTTTAGGCAGGACGATGTCCGGCTCGATGATGCAGGAGGGGCGGAGGGACACGAGATTCGGGAGCGTGCCTTACGCCGTGGAGCGTGTCCGTGGTCTACCCTTGCAAAGGGCGCGCTGCGCACAGCGTAACGCAAGCCCCGATTAGCCTGCGACAACGGTGCACTACTAGAGAATGCGCCGAACGCGCGGACAGATGGGGCCAGAGTAGGGGTTACTGGGGGTGGGGCACTGCACTGGTTCGTGCCACACGGACCAAAGTGTCCTCTGCTCCGCCACACCACATCAGTGCGTGCGGTTGTCAGCTGTCGTCCACGGCTTGCTCCAGCCCAGCTGCCTCACCTTGCGACACCAACTTTCTAGGGGCCGTGAGATTTGCAGGCAGCTCGCGCATCGCCCTGGCCGCGCCGCTGCTGGGGAACAGCAGTAGCGAGGCTAAGGGCGTGCGGTCGCTAGCGGATGAGCGCAAAGTCGTTTAGCATGCGAGACCCCAGCGACGACGAGGGCTCCGGCTACGATGAAGCATCTGACGCTAGCGACTATGACTATGATGGTTCAGACGGCGACGGAATGCACATCGACGACGACCAGGGCGCAGGCCCCTCTACATCTTGCGGACCCGGCTGGAGCGTTCTGACGCAGGGTGAGCACACGTTGGCCGTCGGGCGTCGGAGGGGGCAATGGCGGGGTAGCGGGCCGTACCGAGACTGGGCCCAACAGCATGGAAGTCGGCATTCGTCTGCTCGCGCCGCTTCCACCGTCGCTGCCCTTCATATGCTGCCGCTCATATGCCGTACTTGCGCTTGATGCTGCAGAGGCAATCGTCCGGTTACAGGTGAGGCGGTGTGGCGCGGGCGACGTCGGGTGCAGCGGCAAGCCGTCGGGCACGGTCGGCCGCAAGGCAGGCCCCTGGGGCGCCAGCCTGGAGCTCACAACCTGGGGCTTGAGGGCCGCGGCGCCTCTGTCAGGATGGCTGTGACGGGTACCACGTACCAGCGCAGAGCCCTCTGGGTGTCGTGTCAGAGCGGTCACACCAAGGCCCATGCGCTGCCGCCACCGGAGTCACCTCCGAAAGACGCCCCTCTAACTGCTGTCACCCAGGCCGAGGCCGTGCACGAGGTGGTGTCAATCTTGGGTGTGAAGCCGTCTGTCGCCAAGACCGTGCTCATGTTCTTCAGATGGGACAAGGAGATGCTGCTGAGTAAGTCCTTGCAGTCGTCCGGTAGGCGGCTTTTCGGACCGCCCGCCCCATGCATGTGCTCTGCTGGTGCGTGTCGCAACGCCTGCCTCATGACGCATACTGCCTTTCCTCTGGGTCCACAGCCAAGGTGGCGGAACGCGACCCCGAGAGCGTGCTCAAACAGGCCGGCGTGGCTGTCGGCAGCGAAGCAGGTGCGCCGATGCGTTCTCCCGGCTTTCCCGCACTGTGTCAGGGGCCCAGGGGCACACTAGCTGTGGCATGCTCCCTGAACCACGTGCCCCTCCCCTGTGGCCGCCCCCTCGCCACGCCACCCGTGGCGTCCTTGAGCAGGGTTCAGCGGCACCAGCGCCGGGCCCATCACGTGCCAGGTGTGCTACTGCGAGGCGGCGCCCAGCGAGGCCACGTCCATGGACTGCGGGCACGTGTTCTGCAACGACTGCTGGCGGCAGCACTTCAAGACACAGATAGGGGAGGGCCAGGCGCGCACAATACGGTGAGCCCCGCGGCTGCCTGCGTGCGTGCATGGCGGGTGTTGGGCGGTGGGGGTGCCGGGTCCGGGGCAGCGTGCTTGAAGGAGCGCGACCCTGGGGTCGGCGGCTGCGCACGGCATGTGGGTCGGGCTGTGATGAGACTGCGCGCTGACGCGCGGCCCAGAAACATCAGGGGGCCGGTTGCAGCCGCCTTAGAGAGGGCAGGACAGGGGTGCCCTGTGGTTTCGCTATTAGATGCTGGTGGCAGCTGTCTCCCGCGTGTGCCCTCTGTCCTGAGCTGCTTACACCTGCGCCCCGCCGTTCCCCGGTCCCAGCTGTATGGCCCACAAGTGCGGGGTGGTGTGCGACGAGGAGAAAGTGTGCTCACTGCTCAACGCGGACCGGGCAGACGCGGGCGCCGCGGCCTCCACCAGCGGCGGCGCCGCGAGCGGCAGCGGCGGCGGCAGCAGCGCGGGCGCGTCTGCGCCCGGAGGCGTCACCGGGGCGGGGGCAGCCGACGCTCTGGAAAAGTACACGCAGAGCTTGGCGCTGTCGTACGTGGACGACAACGCGCGGGTCAACTTCTGCCCCAGCGTGCCCTGGTGCGGACACGCGGTGCAGGTGCGGCTGGGGCCGAGCAGGAGGGCTGGGTTGGGTGAGCTGAGTGCGCTTGGGCAGGAGGGCAGCGCCAGGTGCGCGGCAGCTCGTGGCGCCAGCCGGTGCTGATTCCCTGTAGCGCCTGGGCTGCGGCTGCTCAATCGCCAGCGGTCCGGGTGGGGGCGAGCATGTGGGTCGGGCTGCTGCTGCGGATGGCCAACAGCGCGTGCAGCAGCCGGGCCTCCGGCAGCCGTGCTGCGCGTGCGTGCAGGCAGCCCGCCGCACGACAGGAGCTTTGGCTGGCCCCGAGCAGCGGAGGCTGCCGGGGGGCGAGGGCTGTTCAGACCGCGCAGTGCCAGGGCAATGTGCTCTGCCACCAAGCCACGCCACGCACACTCCTCATGCGCTGGCCCGCCCTTGCCCGCGTGCGTGGCTCGCTGCCGGCCGTGCAGGTGGAAGGCGACCCGTTCGTGGAGCCCGAGTGCGCGTGCGGCAAGGTGTTTTGCTTCAAGTGCCTCAAGGACCCGCACACGCCCTGCACCTGCAAGATGTGGGTCGGGGCGCGGCGCCGCGGGACTAGCCACGAGCCGTGTTGGACGCTGGAGGCCCCTGCCAGCTGCAGCGGGGTGCCTGCCCTGGCGTACCTCGCAGAGCCTCATAATAACGGCTTCCGCATTCGCGTCGTCAGTGCGCCGCCGCATGCAGGTCTTGCAGGGCCGCGGCTGCTCTCTCAGCAGCCGCAGCGGTGCCCCGCGGACGCAACTGCACCCGTTACCCAAGCCCGCATGAGTGCGTGGCCCACATTGCCGCCATCAACGGCCCTTGCGTACCTGCCTGCCACAGGTGGGACGAGTGGGACGAGAAGATCCACGGCGACAGCGAGACGCGCAACTGGTTCATGGCCAACACAAAGCCCTGCCCCAAGTGCTCCAAGCCCGTGGAGAAGAACGGCGGCTGCAACCTGGTCATGTGCAAGTGCGGCCAGGCAAGAGCAGGGCCGAGCGCGCGCTGCGCGCGGGCGGGTGGGGGTCGGCGAGGTCCGCAGGTGGACGGCGTGCGTGCGGGCCATGTTGTGCGGCCGCGACCCACTTGCGGGGTTGCGGACGGCTGGCCCACGGCGGCCCCGTGTGCCGGGTGCTGCGTCGCGCGGCCGTGCGGCATCGCCGGCTTCCAGCCCGGCCGCGCCCAGATAGGCCGAGCACCACGCAGCCTGACCCGGCCTCCCCGTCCGTGCGCTGCTGCCTGCCC
Organism: Chlamydomonas sphaeroides; assembly: GCA_001662425.1. Taxonomy (NCBI): domain Eukaryota; kingdom Viridiplantae; phylum Chlorophyta; class Chlorophyceae; order Chlamydomonadales; family Chlamydomonadaceae; genus Chlamydomonas; species Chlamydomonas sphaeroides. The sequence goes on along the minus strand of BDDC01000216.1, from coordinate 16,944 downwards.
CGCGCTGCAGGCGTTTTGCTGGCTCTGCGGCGCGGCCACGGGCACGGCGCACACGTGGCAGAAGATCGAGGGCCACAGCTGCGGGCGCTGGAAGGACGAGATGGACCGCAAGATCGACGCGGCGGCTCGCAACCACAAGCGCTACATGCACTACTTCGAGCGCTACAAGCTGCACATGGACAGCTACGGCAAGGAGGGCGTCAAGCGGTGAGCCGGCGGTGGGGCTCATGTCCGGCCGTACGGCCGTCCAACGGCCTCAGCTTTACGGCGACATACGGTATCCCCTCCCTCTCTTCATTCTCTCTTCTGCCGCTCCTCCACCAACCCCCTCTCGCCCCCTGTCCCTGCCTCTGCCCTCCCGCCCCCCCCCGCCCCCGCCAGCGCCGACCTGCTCAAGCGCATCGGCGACATGGTGCACACCGGCATCGAGGCACGCGACTACACCTGGCTGGTGCGCGCGCTGGACCAGCTCAAGGTGGCGCGCGGCGTGCTGTCCAACAGCTACGCCTTCGCCTACTTCTTCTTCGGCGGTGAGCGAGCGCCTGGCCGCCGCTGAGCGGGCAGCCCGGGAGCGGGGGACATGGGCGCGCACTTGTCCCTTGCCGTGTCCCGCAAGCTGCCTGTGGCCCCGTGCCAAGGGCGCACGAGCTGTGCGCCGCCGCCGTCCCCCCGGCCAGCTCCCTGCCATGTCGCCGCGTTACCGTACGGTCCGCCTGGCCCTTCCCCCGCGTTGCTGCTGACGTCAGGCGAGATGTACAAGGAGGACTTTACGGAGGAGGACAACAAGCGCAACCTGGACCTGTTCGAGGAGCACCAGCAGCGCCTGGAGGGCGAGGTGAGGCTGATAGACCCATGCATCTCGCGCGGCGCCTGGGATGCCGCCGCCAGCTTGCGTGGAGCAACGTTTGACCAGCACCGCCGGCCAATCCTGTCTGGCTGCCACAAGCGGAGGTGGCACCAGCAGCAGAGGATGGCGCCCCCGTCAGCTGGGCCTGTGCTCGCTGCGGTCATCAGCAATGCGCGTGTGTGCGCGCCCGCACACCTCCCCGCACGCCGCGCCGCCACGCCGCGCGCCGGCGCTGCCCCGCGGCGCCTGCCTCGTGCCCTGCCACGGCACGTCACGGGTGGCCCCGCGCACCGCACCCGCCCCTCCTTCCCGTGCACCCGCCCGGCTTCGCAACCCCTGGCGTTAATCGCGCTGCGCGCCCACACAACCGTCCGTGCCCGCGTCCCCGTCCCCGCCGTCCCGCTGCGCAGGTGGAGCGGCTGAGCGGGCTGGTGGAGGAGTGCAGCGAGTCGCTGACCATCGACTCGGATGACCGCGTGCGCGTCATCAACAGCACCGTTAGCATCGAGTCGCGCATCGTCAAGTTCTTCGACATGATTGAGAACGACCTGTACGGCAAGCTGCAGACGTGCTCCGCCCAGATCGCCGTGTACCGGCCCAAGCGGAACCTGGTGGCTTGAGGCCGCGAGAGGCGGGCCAAGAAGCGGAACCCGGTAGCATGAGGCCGCGAGAGGCGGGCGGGCCGAGGACGGCCGGCTCTTTTTGTATGTGTATATCTGGACGCAGCGAAGTCAGCGACGGCGGGCTGCGCAGGTGGCTTGGCGGCGAGCTGTACGCAGGTGTGGCGGTAGGGACGGGTGCAGCAGCGGGCTGGGTGGGCACTCGGCAGCGGCTGCAGGCGGAGGAAGTGCTGTGAGGGGGAGCGGTCTGCTGGGGGCAGGCAGTGGCGCGCAGTGATGCGGGGCGGCAGCAGGGGTAGGCCGCGGGAGGCGCCGGCTGGGCCACGGCGTGGCCGGGCAACAGCAGGCCGCAGCGGCGCCTGCGGTACGGCAGTTGCAGGGGCGTGGGTACGTTCACGGCCGTTGCTGGCGGGTCGACCAGTCGGGTAGCAGCGCCTTGGCGGCCCCTAGGCGGCGCAGCGCCGTGGCCCGTGCATGCGGCAGGGTGTGCGGGGGCGCAGGGCCAGCGGGGCCAGGGTCACGCCAGGGTGCCGGCCTGCACAGGGGCGGCCGCCTGTGGCTCGTGCTGTCCTTACTAGATGGTCCCATCTGGGATCGGGGCAGCGTGAAGCTGTGGGCGCAGCCCCGTGGGGCGTACCTTGGCGTGGTTGTAATGCTACAGCCGGGGCCGTATCCTTTCACGTTCAAACTCTACAGAGCCACAGACCTTGGCGCAGCGAGCAGCACATCGCAGCGAACCGCTCTCGTACGCCGAACATTGCATCCAGGGTGGGACCCCAGATAACGTCGGCAACAGCGCATGAACTGATCGACAGCTGCATAAGCTGAAACAAAACAACGATAAATATAACAACATCCTGCTAATCTGTGGTGAGTTCATGGGTCGTCCTATCATACATCCTAGCTCGGCTGGACTCACAAACCAAGTAGCTCTTCACCAACAAGCAGACAAGCAGGCTGTTCAAACCAATAAAGCTTGTCACCACCTAGCAGAGAAGCAGGCTGCTCAATACTAGACAGTTGGACCAAGGTGGCCTAGACGAACTGACGGGAAGCCGCCAACCAACAGGACCAGACCGTAGCACCGGCGGTCAGGAGTGTCGCGATGCCGAATGTGCATCAAGTAGCCACACTATCGTGCATTCCATATTCAAATCACTGAGTCAAGGCGCCATACCGGTACACCCACTGTCACCAGCATCGCTCCGAGCATCGGCACATCGCGCATACGCATCGTCCTCCACTGCCAACACACGCAGCCCGCACGAAGCCGACAAAGCATGGCTCCTGAATGTGAGTGGCCATGTGCGTCGACTCGCCCTGGCAGACACCACACTCGCTGAACTGTCTCGAGCACCGTGTGGCTCCACCCTGCCCTTCATCTATCCTCTGCTCCAACGAACGCAGGTGGTGCGGACGCACTGCCCTCCACACCCTCTGGCCAATCGGCTGACAACGGATCGCAGCATGTGGTGAGTGCAGCCATGATGGCCGTCCACCTCTGTTCACAACTGCTCCGGGGTGGCCCTATCCGACCTTGTCCAGGTAGGACGGAGGCCTCTTATCCTGATCCGCTTTTCGTCTCGCCCGTGGCTCTGGACGTCCGGAGCTGGACTGGCGCTCATCCACACCTGCCCTGCCTGTGCGACACCGACCGCAGTCATTGCTGGCTAAACCACGTGGCGACGGCTGGAGCTGGCACGACGCTGCATCCGCTCATCTCCTGAGCCCCGACTCGCCCTGGCAGGACGCTGCACTGATGTTGCGGGGCACCTCGGTCTTCACGCTCGCGGGGCAACACCACCTGGAGCCCGCCAGGGACGGACACTTCCCGCGCGGCGTGCCTCGCGCCTCGGCCAAGCCCGCCCACTCTGACACCGGCAGCGGCCTGGAAGGCGTCAAAGCTGCCAGTGGACAGCAGCGTCCGGCTCGCTTCAACGGCTGCCCCGTGCGCATGCTGGCCCTGACGGATGGCAGCCGCGAGCCGGAGGACCCGCGTGGCTTTGCGGTGTGGCTGAGCCGCCAGGACGAGGCGACCGGGCTGCAGACGGGCCCTCCCGCGCTGTACTGGCTGGCGCCGCTGCCGCAGGTGGTGCGGCCCCTGGGTGCGCCGGTGTGGGTGTGGCCGCTGGGGCTGGGCCAGCGCATAGGCCCTGGCGCACCCTACCTGATGCAGCCGCTGGTGCCGGGAGGCTGGGGTGCGGCCGCAGGGGCGGGCGATGAGGCAACCAGCGCCGCAGTTCCGGAGCCCCCTGCTCGCAGCGACGGCGAGGGCTTCCACATGACACCAGCGAGGGCTTTGTTGAGGGGGAGGACGACGGCACAGCGGAAAGCAAGGCTGTAACTGAGCAGGATGGGATGGCTACTGCTGTTGTGGCTGAGCGCGATAATGGGCGCAACAGCAGGCAGATTTCTGATGCCGGTACAGACGTAGGGGTTTGGCCCGGGAAAGATCGAGGTTCGTGCGGGCGCCGGACCGGTGATTTATCAATGTGAGCCAGCTCGCCGCCCGTTGACTGACCAAGAACCTTTACCAAGGATGCCGAGGCGTGTGCTTCGCTGCGACTCGGCGCTCCCGCGTTGGCGAGTTGGCTTCACCGGACTGCAGGAAAGCAGCTAGTAGCATCATGTTTCAAATGCAGCAAGCATGTTTCCAATGGATATGTCGTGCAGTCGTTGCAGTCCCGGGCAGCGCATGGTGCGGATGCCCTTTTTCATCCGCGGCCGGACCGCTTGCTTGGCTGGACCGCAACAGGGTATCGCCAAACTCTGCGTTCCTTGTCGAACGCAACAAGCATATCATTATATCTGCATTGGTTGTAAGCAAAGTGCTTGCTTCCTGGTCCAGCCCTGCACTTTCGAGCGCAGACTGCTGTTGTTCCCTGGTCCAGTGTGAGCCCATCTGCACCGACCGCGCTGGACCACGGCCCCGCCATATTCCAGGCACATCGTAACTTGGTGCGTTGCGGGGCGCTTGCGGCAATGCCGAGATAGCGCGTTCTCGAATCAAGCTCGATTCCCAAAGGCGCTGGCCAGCGTGATTAAGGGCCATCATCTCGCATTGTTGTCCATGTCATTGTGGGCGCGGGGCGCGGGGTCCAGGCGGGCCCAACGCCGACTGGACTGGCCGGAATGGCCGAGGGCACAAGGCGCTTTCCCTCCTAACACGCAGGGACCCTTCGCCCAACCTGCCGCTGTGCTCCATTACGCCGATTCACTTAACCTTGTATGCTGCCCCTGTGCTCCGTTCCGCCTTATTCCGCCCAGCCAGGGCCGTCCAGGGCGCAGGCCCAGCCTTGCCCCCAGCCACGAAGCGCAAGCGCCAGGCCGAACCCTCAATGCTGGAGCGCAAGCAGGCCTCACCGCCGAAGCGCGAACGCCGCGGGCAGTGCCTCGTGTGTGGCAACGAGCTTGGGCACGACAGCCGCACCAAGCACTACAAGACCGCCCTGAAGCACTTCCGGTCACTTCCTAATAGGGGCGGCCTGCCTAAAGGCACGCTATCCAAGGAGCTGCCGCTGCTGGTGGAACAGCTGCAGGCCATGTACGGCCCCGAGGCTCTCAAGCCTCGCGGCAAGTGGCTGTGCGCGGGTCCGCCTGACTCCACCGCGCCCCCGCCGTACGCCCACATCTACAAGGTGCGTGCGGTGCCAGTCGCTAGGGGGCTCGGGGACCGGGGCCTGCGTGCTGAGGGCAGGCATGTATCAAAGGAAGTCGCGAGGTCCAGGTGCGCACCTGCTGTGGGCTTTGGGGGCCGTGTGCGCTCCAAGCCTTGGGGGTCATAGCCCTTCACGGGAAGTCCTGGCGCGTAAAGCGAGCACCAACAGTTCCCTGTCCCCTCGCCCTTTCCCTCGGACCCCACAGCGGTTTTGCAACCCGGCCCTCTTCTCCTCGCGGCCCGCCATGGGGACTGGCGCTGCCAGCGTCATGTCGCTCGGCAGCCTGGAGCCGCCCTCGGAGCTGCCGGGACTGCGCTGCTCGAGTCTCTTCGGCACGCAGCCTTCCGCCGGTGAGCAGCATGCCTGCCATCGCACAGCAGCCCCTCCTTGCAGGGGCGCCAGGGGCTGCTGCGCGGCGCCGGGTTGGGACGGCCTGCGGCGGCGCCTCGCTCATACCGCCGCGTGTCACCCCCGCAGGAACCCCGCTGGTGCCCCATCAGCCGCCCTCTGGGGCAGCTCTGGGGACCTGCTCTGGAGCGGACTGCGACTCAGACCAAGATGACCTAGTGTCGCTCCTAGGGCTCTTGGACGCGGAGGACCTTGAGCTCTTGGGCGAGGAGGAGGAGGGCTGCGACGACAACCACGCGGCGGTCACAAGCGGCGCCGCGCCGAATGAGCAAGTCCCGCCAGGCCATCTCCAGGTGAGCCCCTGCTCTGCCGCCCACATTTGTGCAGGGGCCATCGTACCACGATCACCCTAGTGTACGGCAGTATGCTGCAGCAGCCGCAGCTGCCTCTCATACGGCATACGTCCTAACGAAGCTGCCACCCCACCTTGCGCCACCAACACCCAATCACCTCCAGGCTACCGTCTCCCCGGCTCCCCTCATGGCTGCTGTGGTTCTAACGGATACGTTCTGCGACATGCCCGCGCCAGGTGAGCCGGGCCGATGTCGGGAGTCAGGGACGGGCGCGTTGCATACCGGGTCTGGGGACGGCCCCCCTCACAATGCGGCCGTGCCCCTCAGCAGGCTCCCGGAAAGCGCTCATTGAACCGCGCGCGCCCCACCCCTGCGTGCCATCGCCCACTGCAGCGCCAACGCACATGCCCCAAACCCAACACACGGGAAGCTGCTACGCCGGGCCTGCGGCCCCCGCCGGCTCCGTCGTCGCCGCCCTTCCGCTCTATACACTGTCGGACTGTCGCGGCTGCCCGCTGGGGGTTGTGTCGCTGGACCCCTGCTGCTGCCCGCCCGGCGGCCCGCCGGCGCCACCGCCACCGCACGAATGGTGCGCGGCCGGCCTCACGCCGCTCGTGCTGCCGGACGGCCAGCCCAACACGCACATGGCCACCATCCAAGTCAGCCTGGCGGCACCCGGCACTGCGGAGGCCGGCTCCCTGCCGGCCGGCTGCGTCCACATGTGGTCGGGTGGCACGTATGCGATGTGGCGGCTGAGCACGGTGGGTCCAGTTGGCTGCGACCTCGCGGCGGCGGAGAAGGCGGGCAGCGGGGCGGCGGCGCTGCTGCGGACGCTGCTGGTGGGCCGCAGCTGAGCAAGTTTGCATTGTGGTGTTGTTCGTGGGAAGCGCAAAGTTGTCTTTGGGCAGGTGCCAGGCTGTCAGTCGTCCCTGAAGCGTTGAGCAGGTGCTCTTTGAGCGGGCATCACCCTGCTGTACGTGCAAGCAAGCGGTGCGCGTCCAAGTTGTGTGTGTGTGTTTGTTGTTGCATCCAGGGTGAAGCGGTGGTGCCAGGCGGTGCATGTGGCACGCGCCCGCTGCCCTTCGTGCGCTGTCGGTGATCCTGGCCCGCCGCGTGCAGCGGCTAGGTACGCACGTATAACAAGCTAGAATGAAGTCAAAGGAGGAATACCTGGCGTGCTGCGCTGACGGGGGTATCAGTCCGGTTGCGGCCTGGGGCCTGCGAAGTGCCGTGTGTGGAACGGCATGCCGTGCATGTGTATGGACTTTTCACCGTATGTTACACTGCGGCGGTGCCTTCAGCCCGTGCGCATGACCGCACATCGTTGTATGTGAAGATTGCTTGCTCTTGATTGGAGAACTGATGGGCTGCGGTATGCCGCGGGGCTCATAGCTTCCTTTCTCTACATGTCTCCGAGGTTGCCTCTGTTGATGGCCCCGCTGTGCTTGCAGTCTTCACCAACGCTTGTTGAGTAACTTGCAGGCGCGTTCAGTTGCCCCATCCCGCTGTCCCCTGCATGGCGCCCAGCCTCCAAGCCCGCAGCGGAGCTAGCCGCCTGCCGTGCATGGGGCCGGGGCCGCAGTACACATCTGCCATACGTCAGGACCTGCCGGTCAGCCTTTCTCAGCCTCTTGCTGCGTTGCAGTCCGCCTCAGCTGCGGCTGCAAGCTGCCCCACCCATCGTGGACACGCCGCAAACTCTCCAGGGCGTGCCGCCGCGAACCAGCCATTAGTTGCGACCAGGCGCCCAACCAGCCATCCCCGGCGCCTCTGCCACCCCTTGGTGCCAACACGATGCACCCCTCCACGCCACGCGAGGCCATGACTGACACGCGGCCGCCTGCCTAGCGTGCCTGGCGGCAGGCAAAGGCAAGTCAGCACTGCTCCTTCCACACGGGAAGTAGGGAACCCTCACCCTGACCCCCTGCTTCATCTGGGCCTAATGCAAAGGCACCTGAAAGTCGCGTGCCAAAGGTCCCGCCGCCCCTCGTCCCCCAACCCCGCTCGCCAGCTCTATCTGCCATTCCGGCGCCTGCCAGCCGTCGGGCACAGCACCCTGAGCCCATTGCTCGCCGTTTATCAATAGGTTTATTCAAGTGACGCCAGCCGCTTGCCTCCCTCGCCGCCCGCGTCTGCCCACACGCAGCCGCTGCTGACCCCCTCACGCTGCGGCGTCGGTTGCGCAGCCGCCGGCCGTCACCGGCCGTCACCGGCCGCCACCGGCCGTCACCGGCCGTCACCGGCCGTCACCGGCCGTCACCGGCCTCCACCAGCCAGCTGCCGCCTGTGCCAGCGGCGCGTGGCCCCCTACGGCCGCCTGCCCCCCGCGCCTCACAGCACGGGCGTCAACGCCTCAGCCGAGGGGTAGCACATGCCGGTGGGCGGGTTGGCCAGCAGCGAGCTGCGGGGGTGAGAGGACGGGGGGATGTGAGAGGGTGTGTGAGAAGGGTGTGTGAGAAGGGGGTGTGACAGGGGGGATGTGAGAGGCGCGATGTGAGAAAGGGGGGTGGGGGGTGAGAGGGGACAAAGGCACGAGCGCTTGCAGCGGCGCACCGCAGCCGGGCGTCCTGGTCGGCGCCGCCGTCCGAGCCCCGGGCACATCCATTCTGCCAACAACCAAAGCAGCACGAGGACTGCTTGCCCGCCCGGCCCCCTGCCTGTCTCCTGCCCACCCCTCACCGCAGCCCCGCCTCCAGCTTCTCCTTGTTGCTGCCGGTCTGCGTGTACACGGGCTCCCCGTTGCGCAGCGTGATGAAGCAGGGCGTGGAGCGGACCTGGCGGCGGCGAGGGGCCGGGGCGGCGGAGGGAGCGGAGGTGGGGCAGGGCGGGCGGCAGGGGGCCCGAGGGAGGCTGTGCGTCGCTGCAGACGGACGCTGTGGGCAGACGGACGCTGTGGGCAGGCGGCCAGCGCAGCAGCGCAGAGGGGCTGGTGGCGTGCGGCCCCTGCAAGGCCCAGGGCGCATGAGGCAAGCTGCGCCGCCAGGGCCTGCGCATCATCAGGGCAGGCGGCGCATCGCTGCCTTGGCCGCGTCCCGACCCTCGCTGCCCTGGCCGCGCCCCGACCCTCCGGGCCCGCGTGGCCCCCCACACCGGCCTCACCTGGTAGCGCTCCTTGAAGATCTTCTTGGTCTGGCTGTTGGCGTTGCCAAACAGCTTTACGAACACAATGTGGTCCTTGTAGTGCTCAGCCATGCGCTGAATGAGGGGCCGGGGGGCGGGAGGGGCCCGGGGAAGGCAGGGGCCAGGTAAGAGCCGTGCGCACCAGGCAACACCGGACGCGGGGGCGCCACAAGCGCGCAGCCCGGTGGTCGCAGCAGTAACCACCGGTGTGGTGTGCGGGGGCCCATGCGCCAGAGGTGCGCCAGAGGTGCGCCAGAGGTGCGTCAGGGGTGCGCAACCGCCGCGCAAGGCCGAGCTCGGCCGCCCAAGCCACGGGCTTGCAGCCGCCCGTGCCCACAGGAAGCCTTGCCTCCCTCACAAGCGGCAGCCACCCCGCGCCTGGCCCCTTCTTCTAACGCTTTCCCTGCCGCTTCTCCCGCCCTCCCCCCTCCCGCCCTCCTCCCCTCCCGCCCTCCTGCCGCCCTCCCCCCACCCTGCTGCCCCCCTCTCCCGCCCCCCCTCCCTCCGCCCGCCCCCCACCTGCACGGGCCGCTGCATGGCCTTGCACGGCCGGCACCAGGTGAGCGCCCCGAACACCACCACCAGCTTGGAGGGGTTGGCGGCCACGATCTCGTCCAGCTCCTGCTCCGAAAAGATGAGCGTGAGGCCGCCCTCTACCGCCTGGCGGCAGGCAGGGGCAGCGGGGAGGGCGGTAGAGGTGAGGACGGGGCGGAAGGGTGGGCACGGGGAGGGGAGGGAGCGAGCCGCCGCCCCGGGACCAGTGCGCGCAGCGCAATGGCCTACCGTAACGAGGCCCCCATGCACCAACCCCGCCCGGCATCGGTGCTTCGCTCGCAGCCGCGCGGACCCTGCACCCTCCGCCCTGCCCCACCCCTGCCCCGCAGTCGTCTCTCCCCGTTGCACGACCCCTGTGCGCTACCCCGCCCCCCGCCCCCCCCCGCCCCCCGGCCCCCATGCGCAGCCTTACATCCACGACCGCTCCGCTGCCGCCCGCCGCGCCGCTCTGCAGGTCGTTGGCCATCCACGCAGTCATGGCCTTGAGGTCCAGCGTGGCGTTGCGGAACATGAGCAGGAACCTGGGGAGGCGGGGCGGAGGAGGGCGGCGGGGAAAATCAAGTACCGGCAAGGGAATGCTCTGCCATGTGATCCGCAGATCACGGCGCGCAATCGCACGCCGTGGGCGAGCGGCTCCCCCGCAGGTCCGCGGGCCCGCACGCAGTCCGACCCCGCGCCCGCCCGTGCAGCCCCGTGGCCGGACGTCGCCGTACGCTGCCAGCCACCCCTGTTGGCCAGCGCAGGTGCGCCGTCGGCTGAGCGTTGGCTGCGGAAAACAAGCTGCCGCTAGCTAGCTGCCCACGGTATGCCTCGGAACGCCGCCCCCGTCGCTGCGCATGCAGCACGCGCGTGGCCACGACCGGGGTGCGTTTCCGGGTGCTCGGCGCGACTTCGCGGGGATGGGTTGTGTGGGAGGGGCGGGTGGGGATGCGCCAGGGTTGCAAGCGTGCTGCCGTACGCGCGCGGGTGGGGTCGCAGCGGGGGTCCGCAGCGCCGCCGCTCCGCGCCACGTGTGCGCCACCCGGTGGCGACTGTTGGCCGGAGCCGCAGCAGGAGCAGCCTCGAAGGCGTGCGGGTGGCGGTGCCAAGTGGCTGGGGCGCCCGGGCCATGTGGGAGGCCCCACCTGAGGCGGCACCAGCTGGCCGCTGGGCTGGCCCCGGGGTCGCCCGCTGCGTGCTACCCCACGGTGCTTCTCTGTCAGCCTGCGCCTCACCGATTTGATGGTCGCTGCCAACGCCGCCCTCCCGCTGCAGTATGCCTGCTGGTGCCGTACCCCGACCTCCGACCCCTCCCCGCCGCCACCGCCGGGTGCGTTACCCCGCCTCGCTTCTTCGTTTTTTGCAGGTGGGACGTCACGCGACCGGCGCGTTCGCGAAGCGACTGCCGCACAACCCCGCACTACATCGCGTACATGGCTGGAGGCTCCGACACCATGAGCAAGAACAGACGAGAATTGCCATGCCACTCCCCACACCTCTTGCCTGCTCCCACCGCCCTTTCACCCGCCCCGTCCTTCCCTGCCCTCCCCTCCCCTGCCTCACTCTTTGAACTCGATCTGGCCGCTCTCGTCCTTGTCGTACACCTGCAACACAGCGCGGCGGGGGAGGGACGGGGCACCTGGGCAATTGGACAAGCCCCCTGCCTGCCCCCTTGCCCCTCCCTGCTGCCTGCCCCCTCTCCCTGCCCTGCCCCTTCTCCCTCTCCCTCCCGTGCTCTTTCTCCCTCCCCATCCCGGCCCCTCCCTCCCCTGCCCCCTGCCCCTGCCCTGCCCCTCTCCCTACCCCCTCCCCCTCCTCTTCCCTCCTTATCCTCCTCCCCCTCCTCCCCCTCCCTCCCCTGCCCCCACCTGCATCAGGTCCACCAGCTTCTCCAGGCTCAGCGGGGTGCCCAGCTGCGCAAACAGCTGCCCCAGTTCTGTGGCCCCGATGGTGCCGTTGCCGCTCTTGTCCACCGCGTTGAAGGCGGCCTCGTAGTCGGCCAGCGCGCCGTCCAGCAGGATGCCGTCGTACACCTGAGCGGGAGGGATACGAGGCGTGGGCCGAGAGTGCGGGTGATGGGGGTCACGAGGGGTGCGGGGTGTGTGTGGCGGTTGCTACGGCACGCGACAGACCGGGGGGCCCGGGGCTGCCAGCAGCAGGCTGCGGCCCTCCGCCCAGCACGGCACGGCAACGCGCCCCGCCCCACCCCAGGCCCCGGCCCCTGCTGCTCACAATCTGCTGGAACTCCTCAAATGAGATGACGCCGTCCTTGTTGGTGTCGTACGTCTGTACAGCGGTGCATGGGGGAGAGAGCAGGAGCCACGTCGTTGGCGGCGGCCGTTTGGGGGAAGCACGGCACTTTCGGCTGTCCCTGGCGCAACGGCAGCCCCAGCGGCACCTCAGGGCTCCTCAGGCCATCTCCTGCAGGCGCGTCGCTGCTGGGATGGGCGGCGGCACCCACAGGCCCCGGGGGCCGCAAGACACGGCGCGGGCGTTCACGGACAGCCGCGCAGTACGAGAGCCCGCTGGTCAGGACCACCGCCCACTGGCCCCTCCGCACCTCCATCACCCGGTCCAGCTCATCCTCGGGCAGCCAGTGCTGGAGACGGGTGGGCGTGGGAGTAGGGGCGTCGCAGGTACGGGCAGGCAAGGCTTCGGGAGCAGGCGGCACCCAGCGGAGTGGAGTGGATTCCGCGCGCCCTGAACTTGGCTCTGAGTGGAGTGCTGAGGCGCTGCGTCTTGCGTGTGGCTTGCCGCAGCGGTGGCCACGGCAGGTGCCCGCCTGGAGGCAAACCCTGCACTCTACGGCACCGGGATACCCAGCGCCGTGGCCCTTGCCCCGCGTTCTGCCCAAGGCTCACCTGTGACAGCATGTACACCTCGCCGTTCTCCGTGGACTCTAGCAGGTGGCGGAGCTCCTCGCTGGGGGTGGCGGGTGCGGGGATGCGGCGTCAGCGGACGAGGGGGAGGGGGCAGCATGGCAGGTGATGCAAGCGAGACGCCGGCACAAGGCCCGCCGAGAGCCCTGTCCTTGCTTACCGATCGATCGAGCCATTGCTGCGGGGATGGTACACGCAGGGAAGGCGGGAAGCCATTAAGCAAGGGCGATGCTGGAAGAAACTGAGCAAGTGCCATGCCGGCAAGAATCCTCACCGCAGAACTAGCCGGCGCTGGCGCTTTGCGTGGATAGGAATCAAAGGATTTGGGCTGTGCTGAAAATGCAGTGGGGGCAAGCCGAACGCACCCGTCTACGTCCGCCATCCTGAAGCGTGACCAGAGAGCCTCCATCTTCGCTTGTGACTCCTCATCCACCACACCCTCAGTCGCAGCAGCGCGCGACAAGATAGCTCGCCGGGGCCTGGGCAGGGGCGCAATCCTCACTGCGCTGCGCGCCGCGCAGCGCGCGTTGGCCACCGGCCTGATCGCGCGCATACTTGATGCAATCATCTTCGCTGGCTCGCGTCTACGTCCAAGCCGTGCGAATGCAGTGTCAGTTGAAGGCGATGGGCGATGTGAGCTTCCGCTAGCGTTTAATGTTGTGAAGTTCTAGCGTGTATGTAACGACTAGCACCTGTGCATAAAGTGAATGCATTGCTAGCGCAAAACCCGACACTGCCCTCCCACGCCTCTAACACCGATGGTGTCTTCACAGTCTCCCATTGCGTCATAAAAGGAAGCACGCGGCGCAGGAATGCCGCGCTGTGCTTCTTGGCAGGACTGCGACTCAGCCAACGGGGCCCGACGGCCCGCGTTTGTGCCCCTTATCCAGCAGTGTGGCCCCACAACAACTACACAGACTGCATCAGGTCGCGGAGCACACGCGACGCACATGCAAGGAGTCCCAGCGCCCGGCAGTGCGGACCGTTCCGCACGATGATCACCAGCTAGGTCTAGCGCACCGCTCGGCGTAACATGCGGCAGCGCAGATGTGGTGCCTAGGGTGTCGCAACGCCCACGGGGGTCGCGGCACCCCGCCAAGACGTCGGGCCGGCGCCCCGGGACGCCAGGGACCGTGGCCAGCGCCGTGGCGGAGACGTTGGCGACGACAACGCCAACAGCAACAGCAGCATCCTCATCCTCAGCAGCATCACCGGCCCGATCGGTAGGCGGCGGTGGGGACGGTGGCAAGGCCTGGGCGTGGGCCAGCAGCCAGGTGTGCCGTGTTGGAGTAAGTGTGCGTTGTCGGGCTTTCACCGGCCTCCAGAAGTATTGCCCGCTTTGCAACTCTAGGATGCGTTCTGCTGGCGCCGTAGCCGGGCACCTTAAACAGGTGATTGGTTCATGCGTCGAAGGATGGGCGCTTTGTCCGGTTGCCGGCACAGGCGGCCGTGGCCCAGGGCTAACGCGGACGCAGACGCCGGGCCTGGGCCCTCCGCCGGTCGTGCTGTTGGCATCGCGGCTAGCCGCTGTGCCGCCGCGGCCACAGCTGGCCTCCACCTCGGCCGGGCCGCCTCGGCCGCAGCCGCCGCTGTACCTGCCGTCATGGCTGCCGCAATTAGTGTGGCGGCAGCGAGGACGTTGCCGGCGGCAGCGCCAAGCACCTTATGAAAGTCGCGGCGGCGGGCCACAGGTGCGGCGGAGCCGCTGCAGCTCTAGCCGCCGCGCAAGTCCGCGGCGAATCACGCCCGCCGGCTGACGGCCGCAGGCGGCAGTGCCGGCGCTGGCGGGCTTGCGCGGCTAGCTAGGCGGCTGCGGCGCCTCAGGGTTGGCGGTGGCCCTGCCTGGCTCGCATGCGAACCTCGGCGGCATGGGGTCGGTGCTGTCCTGCCCGGCATACGCGAGCTCACGATCGACGTACCGGCACAAGCAACCCGAGGTTGGCTTGCGGCTGGCGGTCCCCACCCGACTAGGCAGCGTGCAGGCGGTACAGCATCAGTGCCAATCCCCGGCCCTTGGCCCGCGTGCGGTCTGCCGGCACCGCATTCCGCCAGCCAGCCACCCATCCAGCCAGCCACCCGGCCGGGGCCACGTTTGCGCCGCTGCCCCCCGCCCAGGCGCGCAGAATGCTTCAACCGCGACACCTCTCTGGGCACGCCCACCGAGGCCGCACGGGCCACGATCCCGCAGCTGAGGCACAGCCAGCCGCCGCCCGGCCACGCCGCTCGGCCGAATGCCGGGCGCTGTTCCCCAGCGAGCCGTGCTAGGTGCGGGAGCACAGGACGGCCCAGGGCTCCCGGGATGGCGGTCGCCGCACCGCTTCCGGACACCTCCTGTGCCGGGCTTCGGTGTGTGCTCCGGCGCCCAGGGGCGGCGCTAGCGGCGAGGCTGGGTGCCGGTAAGCTAAGCTGGCCCGTCTGCCAACTCATGGGCTTCCGACCTCCGGCGCTCTGTCCCTTCCTCCCCAACTGTATGTCAGAAGTCTCAGAATCCCTCGGTACGGTATCCCCCTGCCTTAACTACCCGGCGGCTGCGACTGGAGGGCTTCTGCGACTTCGCACCGCGGCCACGCGCACGTCGGGCTCTGTGGCCTGTCGGTCCACAACAAGGAGACGGCTGCAGCGTCGGCTCATCCGGGGAGCCCCAACTCACGCTGGCAGGACGCCGCCCTGCCGCTGCAATACACCTCGGTGCACGCTCTGGAGGGGCAGCACTGGCTGGAGCCCGCCAGGGACGGACACTTCCCGCGGGGCGTGCCTCGCGCCTCGGCCAAGCCCGCCCACTCGGACTCTGGTAGCATCCTGGAAGGCGACAATCGGGGGCCCAGCAGACAGCAGCGTCCGGCTCGCTTCGACGGCTGCCCCGTGCGCATGCTGCCCCTGACGGACGGCAGCCGCGAGCCCGAAGACCCTCGCGGCTTTGCGGTGTGGCTGAGCCGCCAGGACGAGGCGACGGGGCTGCAGACGGGCCCTCCCGCGCTGTACTGGCTGGCGCCGCTGCCGCAGGCAGTGCGGCCCGAGGGTGCGCCGGTGTGGGTGTGGCCGCTGGGGCTGGGCCAGCGCATCGGCCCTGGCGCGTCCTACCTGATGCAGCCGCTGGTGCCGGGCGGCTGGGGCGCGGCGGCTGCCGGCGGTGGCGATGGGCACCAGCTCGCTGTCGAGTCATAGCGTGGCCAGCATCACACCGCCGCCGGAGGCGGTCGGGTGGAAGGAGCGCGCGGGACGCGGGTTTCGGTCGTGGCGTGTCTCTGTGTGGGGGGCCGTGGCGTCCTTCGATGCGGTACAGCATCCGGGCACCGGGAGCCTTTCACGTATGGCTGCACTCGCAAGAGCAATCTTGTGAGTGAATGCGCACAAGTGCTAGACAAGGACGGGTGCCTTCACCGACTGTCGGAGTAGCGGACACGCTGGAGTAGAGTCTAGTGTTGTGAGATGCTGAACCTCTGGCGAGAGCGCACAGATGCAAGCCGAGAGCGTACACCAGGGTCCGGCTACGGTCTGCTCTGCACACATTGTGGCATGACACTGCAGCGCCTGCGGCCCCTACTGCATGGGCGAGGGTTATGAGCATGTGAGTGAGGGCAGATCCGCCCTGATATGAATGAGGGGATGAAAGACGACAAAGCGGCGGATATCAAGACTACAGCTGAGTAGCAGGGGAAGCCTAGCCAAGAGAGTGAGTTTGGGCGTAGCGAGGGTTAATGCTGGACCGTGGCACGAACCATCATTCCAGCACAGAAGCCGGGGTCGATCTTTGTGAGCGCAAAGTACGACAATGCTGTGGAAAGCAATGCAAGAGCGGGGCGATGATGCCTCGTCCGACGCAGGCGTCGAGGCCGAGAGCGGGCCGGGAAGGGGCAGCAGCTGAGTTCGTGCGGGGGCCGGACCGGTATGAGCCAGCTCACCGCCTGAAAGCTATGATAAGCTGAAAATATACGGTTCAGGCTGTTGTTCGGCGCTGCCGCGTCGGCGAGAATGGCTTCACCGGACTGTAAGGAAGCAGCGAGCATTACCGTGGCACACACGCAGCAAGCTATGAATATGTCATGCAGTTTGATTGGGGCCCGGATAGCCCAAGGTGCAGACCCTGCGGAGCCCTGGTTCGCCGGACCGTTCGGCTGGACAGTAGATGATTGTCGCCAAACACCAACGTTCCTTCACTTCCAGCATCACTACATCTCTGCACTAGACATCGTGCTTGCGTCCTTCACGCTCCAGCCTACATTTCCGAGCGTCGCTTTGGTGCAGGGGCTTCTTCCCTTGTCCAGTGTCGGCCTTTGTGCGCGACCTTCCGTGGCTCGGCACATCATAGCTCGGTGCGTTGAGGGGCGCCTATGGCAATGCCGAGACAGCGTGTTCTCAAGCCAAGCTTGATTCCCAACGGCGCTGGCCAGCGTAGTAACAATCTATCATCCGCCGTCGTTGTCCATGTCATTGCGGGCGCGGGGTCCGGGGTCCAGTCGGGCCCTTTATCGACTGGACTGGCCGGCAGTGCGGCGGGCACCCGCGGCCTCTCCACCCGCGCCCCACCCGCGGCCGGCACCTCCAAGGCGCTTTCGCTCCCTACAACAGGAGCCGTTTCGCCCA
>BDDC01000215.1:72130-86480 GCA_001662425.1 Chlamydomonas sphaeroides | reverse complement strand
CTGCCGCCCTGCCGCCCTGCCGCCCTGCCGCCCTGCCGCCCTGCCGCCCTGCCGCCCTGCCGCCCTCCACTTTCGCCCAACAAACCCGCCCACCCCCTCCCACCGCCGCCCCCAGCTACACCATGTTCATCCCGCTCTTCCCGCTGGGCGTGACGGCGGAGATCGTGCTCATGGCCGACTCTCTACCGGAGCTGGCGGCGCGGCGGCTGTACTCGCTGGACCTGCCCAACGCCTACAACTGGGCCTTCCACTACTGGCGCTTCATCCAGGTGGGGGGAGAGGCCAGGGCGGGGAACATGGGCCGGGGGTTGGGATGACGGGATGGCGCAGGGGCGAGGGATGGCGCCGGGGCGAAGGGCGGGGTGGGGCGAAGGCGACGGCGCAGCGCAGCTGGGCGGGTTGCGGCCCAGGGGCGGTGCTGCGTGCTAGGGCTCTCGGGCAGCGGCAGGCGGCGCGCGGCAGGCGGCAGCCCGCGACACACGGCGGCGCAGGGCAGGGCTTCTCTCCTTGCGCCACGACTTATCCCCGCCCCAGCCCTAGGGCCCACGGTAGCCTTGGGGCCCACCGCAGCTCTGGGCACCCTACGTGCTGCGGCGCTCCGCCCGGCCCCTGGCATCGCTGCTCAGCGCCCTGTTGCCGCCTGACTTGCCCGCTGCCGCCCCGCCACCGCCACCGCCACCGCCACCGCCACCGCCGCCGCCTCCTGCCGTCAGGTGGTCCTGGCCGTGTATCCGCTGCTGTGGTGGCAGCTCTACTCGTCGCTGCTGCGTGCCAGGGCCAAGAAGCTGGCGGTGAGGCCTGCAAGGCGGTGGTGGGGCAGTGCTGGCAGGGCCGTGGTGGCGGTGGTGGGGCAGTGTTGGAAGGGCCGTGGCCCCACAGCAGGGCTGAGGGGTGCGGCCGCAGCCCGACGACCCGAGGCCAGGGAGACCCCAGCCGGCGGCGCCAGGCCGCCGCGGGCTGGCGTCGGGCCGTCCTAGGGGCTGGCTGGGCGGGGGCGGGGGCGTGAAGGCGGCTTGCATGGCCGCCACTGCCTGCCTGCCTGCCTGAGGCCGGCTGCGGAGCTGACCCTGCCCTGGCTCCGCTCCCCGCAGCCGTCTCCGGGCGCCAAGGGCTCCAAGGCGCAATAGCAGGCTGCGGAGGCGGCCCTTGGCTGCTGCGTCAGCGGGGAGGCGGCAGGAGCCGCCCGGCAGGGGCGCCCGAGCTGTGCCGGCGCGGCTGCCAGCGCGGTGGTGCGCCGTTGCCGGCGGACGGCGACGTTGGGCCGTGGGCCCGGATGGGTGACGACGGCTGGGTGGCGGCGGCTGGAAGGCGACTGCTGGATGGAGGGGCTCGCGGGCGGGCGGTTGTGTGGTGGTGGCAGTCTGCGCACGGTGCGGACTGGGGCGGTCCGGGCGCGTGTAACGCCGACGTCGTGGGGATGTTACACCCGCGTTAGCTGCAGTGGGCTGCAAACGTCACTGCATCAAGGCCTCTGAGCCTGGCCTCGGCGCCCTGCTCTATGTAAACCTGTCCCAGCCGCGCATGGGTGCATGGCTTGCCCCCAAAAGAGGCCACCCAGACCAGGTCCCGCCCCACGCTAGCGGGGACGATGCCGGAGACGGGCTCCGGCGCCGCTCACCCGTGCCTGCCCCCGCCCTCGCCTCGGGAATACCGCAAGAAGTGAAGTTGTTAAGGCCTTACCGCGCACTATGCCTACGCACTTAATGTTACCTATTTCAAAACACACTATATCACGACGTGCCCTACCCATGGTCCCCCTGCGACCGTGCGGGCGTCGGGCGCGCACAGACACACGCGCAACGCCCACGCAACTGGCCCTTGAATTGAAGGTTTCAGCCACACGCGCAAGGCCTCTGCGGCCCGGTTCCAGTTCCTGCCTGCGTATACGTTTGCAGCAGCAGCACGGACTGAGCTCAAGATATGTAGCTAACCGCACAGGGCCGACACAAGCCCCCCACACGTGCACAAGCACATCTGCGGCAGCGCCGGCAACCCTTCACGCTGCGGATCAGCTCAGCGGCCGGCACTTCGCGACACGTGCAAACAAGCGCCGGCGGTCGCACAGAGCGCACAGGCGCGGGCAGCGCGCGCACACAAAATCCGCGACACGCGCCATGGCTCGTGCGTGCGTTGAACGGCCCGCGCCCGCGCAAGCAACCCTGACCGGCTTGACGCATGCAAAGCACTGCGCCAGCCAAACACACACCAGCCTGCGAGCCTGCCGCAGTGCGGCTCGGAGCGCAACCGCCACCAGGCCCGCCAGGCACCCTTCTCTCTATATCTCTCTCCTTCAATGACACCTACGCTGCTTCTCAAGAAAAAAGTAAAACGGCCAGCCATGCAATGCCGCAGCAGCAGCCCACCCACGCGCGCTCCTTGAGGGGCAGGCGCATGCGCGGGGTTCAATGAGCGGGTCCTGCGTGTGGGTCACCGTTGGCACCGTCAGCTTGACCATGTCGCGGCATCGACAGCAACGTGCAGCCCCAGAGTATGAACATAGTGCCGGGGGAATCAAGTAAGCACACGTTCTCCATGCGGTACTGCCAGCCACTGTTCCCTTGCCGACGCCCCAATGCAGCAGCCTGCCGCCACCCTGCTCCCACACCCCACCCTGCCTACATTGTCCCGGCCATGCCCATTCAGCTACTCATGATGCACCGTCCTGCTTCTGCGCTCTGCCCTACATCTGATACCTCGACCTGCCGCCGTGCTGTACGCGGCCTGCACAATCGGCGCCTATCACTACTCGGCGCCTACCACATCCCCGCCTGCTGCACTGAGCACCTGGTGCCCCACCGGGGGAAAACTGCTCCCACCTCTGTCGCCCTTCCCACGCGCCGCCGGCGCCGTACGTGCGCCGGTGGTCGTCCCTACCCTGCCGCCCGCCCATGGCGTGACGCGTGAGGCACGCAGCCCAACGCCACTGCCGGCGCTATGTGCGTCGACATTCTGCCCGCCGTGGGCAGGCCTGGCGCGATGCCGCTGCCCTGACTGACTACCGCCTGCCCCCACGCACCTCGTGCCGCGTGTCGAGTGCCGCGACGCCCTATCACCCACCCACCACCCACACCATCCTGCGAGCTCGGCTTCCGGTTCGGCTCGAAAATCCCTGCCTGCGCGCCGACCTGCACCCCACACCCAACACGCCTGGCGCTGCCGCGGCCCCGTCACGTGCACACGATAGGACACCTGCAAGTAGGCTGCGACCACCCCCGACTGACAGCGCCGCGGCGCCGCGCCTCAAACACCTGCCTCTGCGCAGCTCCACTTGTCAAGCTGCTTCCTTGCTTCTCGTACCCCCCCATCCCACCAGCCCCAACGCGGACCGCCGAGATATAAGATACACACATGTACAGGAAACCAGCCGCATTGCACGTACGAGAAACGTGCAGCCGCTTTATATATCGTCCCACACCAAAACCCAGGGCGTGCCGCGCGGGGCGTATTGCTTCAACTTATGAAAGGACGCAAACACATCGCAGCTTCGGGTGACCGCGTAGAATGACCTCGGGCCAGCACGCTATGCGCTGCGCTGGCCAGCACATCCAAAGGACGGCGCGTCTGTAGACTGCCTTGCTGCGCTACCTAGCTACGTACTGCATGTATGCACATGGCAGAGGCTCTACCCGGCGGGGGCCGCCCAAGGCGCTCATCCGTACCGATACCGCGCGGCCGCCAGCGCGGGGCGGAACGCCACCGCGCCAGGCCCGTGCGTCAGCACGGCGCCGTGCGAGAAGCCGGGGGGCGCGCGGGACAACAGCGTCTCCTCATCGATCCCGTCCATGACCGCGGACGAGCCGAGGGAGAACAGGTCCGAGCGCGCCTCGGCCACGGCCGCCTCGGAAGGAAGCGGCTGCAGCCAGGTCGGCGCCGGGGCGGCAGAGGGCGTCGCGTGTGGGCTTGTGGGGCTGCCCGCCGCCGCCGCCGCCGCCGCCGCCGCATCCACCAGCCGTGGTGTGGCGGGAAGCGTCGGTGTCGCGCTGAGCCCACAGTCCGAGGTGCGGAGGGGCAAGCTGGAGGACCTAGGCGACAGGGTCGGGGACGTGACGCTGCGCAGGACGGAGTCCTCCCGCTGCTGGCGCCGCTTGACACGGGGCTTGCCCTGCGGTTGAGGGGACAGGCAGCGGCGGATGGCGACGGATGAGGGCCCACAGGCGGCGCACGGCAGGAGGCCTTCAGCTAGCGAGCAGACCCGGCAGGTGCCCGACAGAGGCGCGGCGGCGCTAGGGAGGCGTGCCCCGGCGGGCTGCGGAGCTTCAGCCTGGCTGAAACTGCCCTCGGCTCCCTCGCTCGCTTAGCCCATCGCACTGAGCGCGTCAGCGCATCCCCCGTGCTCAGGCCCTACTGTCGACATGCCCGCTGTCTGCCCCTTCCTTGGCCCTCACCTTGAGGACGGGCAGGCCCCTTTCCGTGAGCCACGACCCCAGCGTCGCCCTGTCGGGCAGCACCTTGATGGAGATGTGCCACTTGGCGCTGGTGGAGCAGCCCTGCTTCTCGAACCGGGAGCGGCTCACGAACTGGCCGTCCCACAGAATGCAGTCCTGCGGGCGGACAGGTGGGGGCCGCAGGGCGAGGGCAGGGGCTGAGCAGGCGTGCGGGGGCGGGGGCGGGGGCCCCTTACACCACACGCGGCCGCCCCGCCAGGCCCTCACCTTGTTGGCGAGGTAGCGGTCCGGGTAGAAGACGCCGTCGGCCGACACGCGGACGCGCTCCCCTCCGGAACCCTCGGTTGCGCCCCAGCCCGAGACGGTGACCTTGACCGGAGCCGGCGGACCGCCCGTGTGCGGACGCTTCGATGGCGGCGGGGCGGGGCCTTCCTCGGAGCCCTCGTCGTCGCTCGCAGCGCCGCCGCCGGCGTCCTCCGCGCCGGTGGCGTCCTCCTCTCGCCGGCCGCGCTTGGCGCCGGCGCGTGGCGAAGGCGCCGGGGCCGGCGCCAGCTGCGCCGCCGCCGCGGCCCCCGCCTGCAGGGTTGCGCTGGCGAACGGAGTGCACGACAGCGGCTGTCGATGGCCAGGGCACCGAGGCGGCGGAGGAGGAGGCAAGCAGCCTGCAGCGCCGCCGTCTTCTGCAGAAAAGGGGCTTGGCGGCGCCGGCGGCGCGGCCGCGCCCCGGGCCGGGTTCCTCCTTGGGCGTGCCTGGTCGTGCACGTGGCCGGCGCTTGGCGAGGCCGCGACAGATGGGGCGGACGCAGCCGGCGGCGGCGTGGGCAGCGCTTGTGGCGAGTCGGGTTGCAGCTGGCGGGGATACAAGGGCGTATCGGCCGCGTCTGCCGGGGAGCCTGCGCCGCCGCCGTAGCTTGCAGTCGGCGAGTCGCTCGTGGCCAGGGGTCCCAGGGAGCCGAGTTCTTTCTGGGCCACCAAAGCAGGTGTGGGTGCGTCCGCGCAGCTCTGATCGCAGTAGGCGCGCAGCGCAGCGAACAAGGGGGACTCCATGGTATCGTCCGCGTCGGCGAGAGGCCCCCCCGGGAACTGTGTCGCGACGTCGCCCGTCTGACCGTGTTGTCGGGTGATGGAGTACTGCATCGCGATGCGCGGTGCCATGATCGATGAAGCCTGTGTCGCCATCGCAGCGCTGTGCTGTTTCGCTGTAAGCGGGCGAGCCGCTAAGCTGCCGATGCCATCCAGGGCTTCGGCCGGACAGCAAAATGATTCACCGCCCGCTGCTGCTAGTGCAGGTGCGTGAATGCCAGGCCAAAGCGCGAGGCGATGGAAGGGGGGGCCCGTCCCAGCCCCCCTGTCGCAACGCACGGCCATCATAGCGCGTCTGCGGCACCGTCGAAAGCTGTGGCAGCCGATGCTATTGATCTTGGCAACTGATGTGCCTAGTAGTGTGGCAGAGGCGAGGGGCGTCCCCAGCGGGCGTAGTAGTGGACAATATGTCGAATGGTCGTGTGGAAGATCTCTATGCGGGAGTGCGCATATTAAGCTTACTGTTATTGAGCTGCTGTATGAGTGGGCGGCTGGAGACCTATCTATCTGGCCACAAGGAAGTGCACTTTACGGCGTGTTTCGGTTCCTGGATGTCCCTCAAACGTGCGCTCACAGCGTAACCCCGTGTCTTGTCCAGATGCTCACGGTCATAGAGTAATACTATCGTGCTGCTGCACTCATTGCAAGTGGTCGTCGAAGCAGTGGCGACGGTTGGTTACAGAGAATTGCCCTCAATGCGAGAGGAACTTCTGGAAAAACTCAGCGTATTTTGGACATCAGCATTGGGTCACGCGCAACTGCGCATGTGCAGCTGCAGTTTGATGGCCTGTGGCACACGGCAGGTGCACGCACGACGGGCCAGCAGGCGCGCGCTCTACACTGCAGACGCGAGTCACCAATGTGTTGAATGAGAGCACAGATACCCACTTAAGGCTACGTAGCGATAGGCAAATCTAGAGGAAGCCTCAGCTGTACTGCGGGTTACAGCGAAGTCCACTCGCGGGTTCTGCGAATTTTGTCAAGGTGTAGAGAATAACGTCAACATGAGGCCAAGGTCCTGCAGTAGTCTTATTTGACCTGCCTGGGAGAGCTCCTGTGCGGGAGCCACTGCTCGTTTCTGGGGAGGTTTCAGCGCAATACGGCACAGAACCCTTCTCACCGCCCCCTGTGCAGGTGGCAGGCCCATAGCTGGCCTACCAGAGCTACCAGCGCGCGTTTTGCACGTATCTCAACTGGGGAGGCGAATGCTCCATAGGCGATCACAGGCATGTACTCACAGCGACACAAAGTCATTGAACATCAGGAACAGAACAGCGATTGCTTACAGCTATGAGCCAATTCCCGTCAGTTTCGGTTCCCTTGTCGGCCCCGTTTCGCGGCGTAAATTTTCGTATCCTCTGAACAATAGGACAGGGAAAAGGCAGGGACATAGCTCGCCGCAGCTCGCACCCCGTCCTTCATGCCAGCCGAGGCCGGAAGCCACTCGCAGTGTTACAGCCTGGTGCGCTGCCGCCGTTCGCCCACTAAACCTCCCCAGCTGCGCATGGGTGCATGGCTCGCCCCCCCCCAAAAGAGGCCACCCTGACCAGACGCAAACAGTCGGTCATTATGCGGTTGTCGCCGGGGTACTTAACGGGTCTCGGGCACACCTACATCCGTGCCCTCTCCCCACGGGCCGGACCTAGCCGCCCTACCGCCGTTCGCCCACTAAACGAGCCGTTGCGACATGCGGCGTGCTCAAACACGTGCGCACCACTCTCCCAGCCGTTCCGGACCAGTGGACCACCTCTGCCCGGCGCTGCGCCGAGTTGCCCATGTCCGCGTGGCGGCGCTACGGCAGCGCGCCGCTCGCCGCCGACGCCAGCAGCGCCGCCGATGCCACGGCCCCCACCGCCACATGCCCCGCCGCCACAGCGCCCAGCCACAGCCCCGCGGCCAGCAGCACACAGCCCGCGGCCCACACCACCGCCGCCACGCCGCCCACGCCTGACACCGGCTTCCGGCGTCCAGGCGCCGCCCCGCCCTGCACGCCATCGGCGGCGGCGCCGCGAGCCAGCGCCGCGCAGTGCAGCGCCGCCAGCACATAACCCGACTGCCAGCCCACGGCGGCGGAGCCGAGGGCCAACGCCGCTGCCGACAGACCGCCGCCAGTAGCCGCCGCCGCCATGGCCCGGGTAACCCAGCTCACGGCGAAGGCCGCCAGCTGTAGGCCGTTGCCCGCCGCCGCCGCTGCCAGCGCTTCGGCCACCACGCCGCCAGCGGCTTCTACCAGGCGGACGAGCTCGCCCGGCCGCAGCGCCAGCCGGTGCAGCGCCGCGGCGACGGCAGGCGCCGAGCAGGCCACGTGCGCGCCGTACAGCAGCAGCCAGGCCACGCGGCGCCGGCGGCGCCGCAGCGCTGCCACCGCCGCCTGCCCGTCCTCGGCGGCAGCAGTGGGCGATGCGCTGCCGGGCAGTGCGGCCGTTGGCGAGGTGAGGGCCACGGCCAGCTGCATGACACAGGCGAGCAGGGTTGCCGCCGGGGCCGCGGAGCCAGCGCCAGCCAGCACGCACAGCGCCGCCAGCGCCGCCGCCAGAGCCACGGAGCGGCCCAGGCGCCAGGCAGTCGCCGCCGCTGCCGCCGCTGCACCTTCAGCGCCGTCCTTGGTGACGGCGCCGCTTGTGCTGCTGAGGCGCCGCCTCAGCAGCAGGCGCACCGGCGCCGTCAGCAGTCGCGCCGGCAGCCCCACGAGCAGCCACCACCACAGCCGCAGCGCCGCCGCCGCTGCGCCGAGGGCGATGGCGGCCGCCTGCAGCGCCGCCGCCAGCAGCACCAGCGCCAGCGTGGCCGCCGCCGCCAGGGCCGCCCAGTCCAGACCGCACAGCCAGTCGGGGCCGCCGCCAGCGCCCTCCATGCGGGGCCCAACCGGGGCCAGCTCCATGGCCCAGCCGCAGTCGGGCCGGTAGGCGTGCGGGCACAGGCCGGCGGCCACCGCTGCGCTCCTGGCCCATGGCCATGCGCTCGACAGCAGCTGCGAGGCCCAGCCCGAGCCGGCAGACGCGGCATCGTCGGCGAGGGCGGCAAGCAGCAGCGGCCAGCGCGCCAGAAGGCAGGCGGCGGCGAAGGAGCCGCACAGCAGCAGCGCGAGGCCAGCGGGATGGTTGAGCGGCGCCTGGGGGTGGCGCGAGAGGGCCGAGCGACGGCAAGTGTCAGCCACGGCTGGCGGCTGCGCTGGTGCGCCGCTCGCTGCAGGCGGAGCCCCACTGCCGCCGCCACTGCCGCCCATCCCATCCCCGTGTCACCTGCAGCACCATGAGCGCATCCGCCGGCAGCAGCGGCCAGCCGCGGAAGCGTCGGGCCGCGGGCCACCGCGCTGGTGCCGCTGTGCTCTTTGTGCCACTGCCTGCGCCGCCAGTCGGCTCGCGGCCACCCCGCTGGCGCGCCTCCGCCGCTGGCGCTCCTACGTCCGCCGGCGCCCCCGCGAGGGTCGTGGCCGCGACCGCCGCCAGCGCCAGCAGCTGCGCCGCCAGCCACAGCCGACCCACGTGCGCCAGCAGCAGCGCCGCCAGGCGGCCGGAAGCGTACGGCACCACCTCAAGCCGCGCCGCCGTGCCGCACGCGCCCCTGGGATTCGCATCCAGGTCGAGCAGTACGGCGGCGGTACGACAGGCGCCTGGGCGTGCGGCGCAGAGCTCCAGGCTTAGGTAGCTGGCGTTGGCGCTGATCTGGAGGAGCGGGGGCACCCATGCAAGAACGGTGGGGGACGTAAGAGCCGAAACACCTGGCTGCCTGCACCCGGGCATGGCTGGCAGGTGAGTGGGGAGCGTGCCGGCTGGTGCTGCCAGCTGGGTCGCATGCGCCTGGAGCTCCTGCCCGACCCCGACCAAGCACCGGCTACCGCACGCACCGAGAGCAGGTGGGCCGCAGCCGGCCCAGCAGGGCCCTCGCCCGCCAGCAGCAGCGCCGGCGCCAGGCAGCCGCTGCCGCCGCCGTCGCCGGGCCCGGCCGCTGGCGCGCGGGCGCCCAGGCGTGTGACGCGAACGGCGGCGTACCTGCGAGCACAGCACGGCCGGGCGCACATTTTGCCTTCTCCCCCAGCATGCAGGGCGAGACCCACCCAGTGCGCTCATGCTCCCGGCCTAGGCCCAGCAGCCAGCTCATGGCCCGAGCAACCGCGGCCCCCCAGCGCCGAAGCGCCAGGGCCAGTCTGGCCCCTTGCCGGCCAGCGTGGCTCAGCAGCACCCACCTACCCATTCACCATCCGGCCCGGAGCCCCACCTGTAGATCCCAAGCAGCCGCACAGCCGCGGCAACGACACGGGAGCCCCAGGAGCCGCCAGCAGCCGTGACCAGCCCCGGCAGGCTGAGCGGCAGCACCAGCGGCAGCGGCGCGGTGGCGGGGGTGGCGCGTAACACCGCCGGCGCGCCCGGCAGTAGCCGCAGCGGCAGCGGCGGCGAAGGGGCAGCGGCCACCTCGTCCTGGCGGCAGGGCACGAAGGAGGCACAGCGTCAGTCAGGGGGCGGACGTCCTGGGTGATGGGGCAAGAGAAGGCAGCGTCGCATGGCCCTGTCCGGCCTGAGGTCCGAGAACACCCACCGACGGCAGCAGCGGCGCCGCGACCAGCCCAAAGGCCGGCCCGTGCGGTGGCTCGCCCAGCCACAACGTCAGCGTCAGTGACACCGCCGGCCCGCCGCCGCCGCCTGCCAGCCCAACCTCTGTCAGCCACTCGGCCGGCAGGGTGGGCGAGTGGCGCCGCAGCAGCGGCAGCAGCGACGAGGGCGGCAGCAGCAGCAGCCAGGCGGCGCGGGACTGGTAGTTGCGGCCGGCGTTGATGTCATTCCAGGAGCTGCGAGGGCGGCAGGACAGGGCGGCGGGCGCCGGTGAGGTGCGGAGAGGAAGCAGGCATGGCGCAGCGGATGTTGGGCGGGCTGGACCTGTGGCCGCTAGGAGTGGGTCCTTGCGGGGAAGCTGCATCATGCGCGCGCCGCGGCCGCGACACACGCACGCGTTTGATCCTGGCAGGCCTGGCGAGTCCTCAGCAGAAAACCGTAGCCGCCGCCCTGCCCCAACGTGGCCGCAGCCCAAGCCTACCTGCGCAGCCGCACCGGCCAGCGCCCCTGCTCCGCCAGCGCCGGCAGCGGCGCCGCCAGCCCCGTCACCTCCACGTCGTGCCGCACGCTGCGCCCAGCCGCGGCCGCCAGCTCCCGCCGCGCCTCCATCTCCAGAGCTTCCAGCGCCTCCCGGCCGGGCGTGCCGCCGGCCTCCGTCCCCGCGGCCTCCGCGCCGCCGCCGGCGCGCTGGCCGCCGCCGGCCCGCTGCTCTGCGATGACGCTGAGCCACACCCGGAAGGAGGTGCAGGGGCTGACCCCAGACACCACCGCCGCCCAACCCAGAGCGGAGCGGCCCTGGCTGCCGGCCGCGCCCGAGGCCGCAGGCTGGGCGTTGAGCCGCCACGCAAACATGCGGCCCGTGCCGGGCGCGGACGCCAGGTCGGACGGCGTCAGGCGAAGCTGCCCGGCAGCTGCCGCCTTGCGGCTGCGGCTGTACGGCACGACGTGCGGCTTGCCGTACTGCAGGTGCCAGGCCAGGTTGGAGCCGCTGCAGCCGCCGCCGCCGCCCACGGCGCCGCTGGGCTGCGGCGGGGCCATTGCCGCATCCGCATGCTGCAGCAACGCCCCTAGCTCCTTCTGGCCCTGGCCCTCGCTCTGGCTGCGCTCTGCCTGTGCGCCAGTGGCGTTGTCGGCTTGTGACGAAGGCGGCAGCGGCCGCTGCCGCGCCGTCTCCGTGGCTGCCACCGCCGCCAGCGCCGTCGCCAGGTAGGGCTGCGCGGGGTGCGTCAGCGCTCGGTCCAGCCGCCGCAGAGCCCAGTCCCAGGGCAGAGAAGCCGGGGCTCCCTCCGCGCCGCCGCCTGTGCCCGCGGGGGCGTCATCGGGGCGGTGCGCCTCGAGCCACTGTGCCTCCGTGGTGGAGTCGCCGCCCTCGTCGGCTCCCGGGGCCCCCGGGTTGCCCGAACCGGCGGGCCCGGGCCGCGGGCGCCTGCGCCCGGTGCGGATTGCCTCCAGCAACGGCGCGGCGTCCTGCGACGGCAACCAGGTTTGTCAGTCAGCACACCGCCGTGGCACACCGCCGTGGCAGGCTGGTAGCTGCAGTGACCTTGGCTCGCCGGCCCTTGGCCACACCGCGCCAGACCGTTGACCCCCTGCGGCGCATGAGCCTCGGCGCAGGTGCGCGTGGCCCCTGCCGCCTCCCCGACCCTCGGCCAGCCCCTCTGCGCCCCTCGGCCCAAGCCCCTGCCCCAGCGGACCCACCCACCTGCGCCGCCTCCACCACCGCCCGGCCCAGCGCCACCACCGCCTGGTTGCACCACACCAGCCCGTTGTGGGCCGCGGGGCACCAGGCGCCCGGCAGCTGCGGCAGCGAGAAGCGGCGGCTGGCGCCCTGCAGGCAGGCAGACAGGCAGGCAGGCAGGAGGGTTGGGAAAGGTAAGGAGACATCAGGTGGTGCGCACGGCGGGGTGGCTGGCCCGCAGTCGTCACGGCGCGACCGTGAGGCTGGCGGGACCCGGCCTCTGGACATGTGCTCCACTGCCGGCCGCACCGCGGGCGCCAGCGCGGATGGGTCCGTCAGCGCATCCGTGACCTGAGGGGAGTGGGCCAGGTGCGGGGCGGAACTGGCGCGCAGGTGCTTGCAGCGTACATAGCTGCTCACCACCGGCCCCAGGCAGGAGCCTGATCCGGCTACCCGCGCCAGCTGCGTCCACCACCTCCGCAGGGCTGCTCACAGACAACTGTCCACGCCCGCGCCTTCTAAGCCACCCCACCGCAGCCCTTCCCCACCGCCATCCTCCCCAACCCACCGCACCTGCAAGTCCGCCAGCCCTCCCGCCAGCGCCACCACCGGCACCACGGGCCGCGACGGGCGCCCGCCCTGCCACCCGGCGACACCGGCGCCGGCGCCGGCGCCGCCACCGCGGCCGCCGTACAGTCGGTCCAGGGGCGGGTGCCCGGGCAGCACGGGGCGTGCCAGCGGCGAACCCAGCGCCACCAGCAGGGCCGCCAGCGAGGGACCTGATGGGCAGGGAGGGCCGGCGTCAGGGCGCGGCAAGCGGGGATGCTGCACCCTCCGCAGCGCAGCGTGCTCGAGGCGTCGGCGCTGCTGCGGCCCTAGCCAGCCCCTGTCCCCACGCACCCAGCTGGGGGTCTGCCGCCGCCCTGGCCAGCGCCTCGGCCGCCGCCACGCCGCCCATGGAGTGCGCCACCACCACCAGGCCGGGGTGGGCCGGCAGCGAGGAGGAGGCGTTGGAGGGTGCGCGTGCCGTGAGGTTGTGGGCGAGCGCTATGTGGCGCAGCGCCGACAGGGTGAAGACCGTCTGGCGCTCCTGCGCCGGCGAGGGGCCCGAGGGCAGGCAGGTGAAGTGCGCCGGCTCTGCTGCGTCCGCGTGTGCGTATGCCGCCCCTGTGCCGCGACCCTGCGCGCTCGCCTCCCCGTGGCGCCGACCGGACCCCCGCGCAAAAGCTTTTGAGTTGCGGGGCCCCAAGCACCCCTGGGAGGCCCACCAGCGCGTCCGCGTCGAAGGCCGACCACTCGCCCCCCATGTCGGCGAGGTACCAGTCCACCCCCGCGGAGGAAAGCGCGGACCGGGGGCCCAGGGCCGACACGCGGCGGGCGGTCTCGGAGGCGAGCGACCGGCCCTGGGGAGGAAGGCGAGGAGCCAGGGGGCGGACTGCAGATTGAGCACAAGGGTGGATAACAATGGGGGCTGCTGCCAGCGTGCGGGCTGCGGCTGTGGTCCTCACTCCCAATTTGTGCTGCCGCTCTTCCCCGTGGGGCTGTGCCCGGCCCCACCATCTCGTGCGAGCCGCCATTGCCCGGGATGAAGAGCGCTGGCAGCGCCGCCCGGCCAGCAGAGGAGCCTAAGGATTGGCGGATGGGGACGCAGATGAGCAGGGGCGAGGGGAGCAGAGCAGAGCTGTGTGACGGGCCGGGGTCGTGGGCGGGCGGCCCGATGTGGCTCGGAGCCCGGAGCGCAGGCGGGCCTGGCCAGCGCACCGTGGGATAAGGCACCGTCGCCCGTGTAGCGCCATAGGCGGTAGCGGGACTGGCTGAGCTCCCCGGCGGACTTGACAAGGCGCTGGGCGGCCTCTGCCGTGCGCCCGGCCCAGGCGGGCAGCGAGTCGCGCGCGCCTTCGACGTGCCCCGATGTGTTTGCGGCGCTTAGCTCCTTTGCCGGCGGTACCTCACTTTTCAGCTCGATCGGCGCGTAATCGGCATACATGTAGGTCATCTCGCACGGCTGCTGCGATGGCAGCACGTCCAGCAAAATGTGCTTGCCGCACAAGGCCAGCAGCCCGGCGAACAAGGTCACAATCGTCCATACGTAAGGATTGCTACGTGCCATCCTGCTTGAGTGCGTATAGTTTACTGGCTCAGCAGCCGCTCAGATCGAGACTCGACATTGCGCAGGCGAAACAGTTATCAGCCTGCATATGAATAGACTATTGTTTACGTGATCCCAGATGTTTCCGATCGGCTGTTGCCGACACGACAGCTGTGTGCATGTGCCGTCTTCTCGTCCCCGCCTTCACCCGCCCGCCCGGCCGACTGCCCCAAGCCGCATGCCCTGAGATGGGGAAAATGGCGTGCCCCCCACCCAGTCCTTCATCTAGGCCCGCCAGCCGCCCCCACAAGTTTGGCTACTTTAGTTTACGCCGTTGCCTCATCGCCAAAACCTCCCCAGCTGCGCATGGGTGCATGGCTCGCCCCAAAAAGAGGCCGCCCTGACCGAACGCAAACAGTCGGTCATTATGCAAATGTATCCGGGGTATTTTGAGGGGTCTCGGGCACACCGACAACGTGCCCTCATCCCCACGGGCCGGACCTAGCCGCCCGAACTGCCTGAAACGGCAGGAATGCACATCTCAACACACGCCGCCGCTGCTGCT
>BDDC01000215.1:50970-71798 GCA_001662425.1 Chlamydomonas sphaeroides | reverse complement strand
GCTGGAGGCACAGCAGCAGCAGCATGTTAAGAGCGGCGTTGAGGTCACGGTCTGGCGGGGGGAAGGAGCGGGATGGGCAGGAGCGCGTTGGTACGCGGCCTGTGATATGTACCCATTCACAGCTGAATGTGTGCTGCGGCGGTGCACCGCGGACGATGACAAGAGACGACGACAACTGCTCAAGGTGCACTTAAGACAATACACTCTCGTATGTGCGGCACCTAGACCTACGCCTCGCGCCCCTACGGGGGCGAGCAATGAGGGTTGTTCGCAATGGAATGTTCCATGTTGTCCCTGAGAAGTGAACAGTGATATTGCTGCATATTAAAAAATACTTCGATGCTTGAAAGCGACGCTAGGACATTTACTGCTCGGAAAATGTCGCTCGGCAAAGTAGGACTTCATGCTTGGACGCTCGCAAATTTCGCAGCATTGTGCGAAATAGCATGAAAAGTATAGGCACGAAACAGCGGCAATAAGGGACGACCTAACGTTGCAAAACGCAACCTAACGTTTAGCCGGTACGGCAGGGGTCCCCTCCGGAGCGCTTTCGACGTGATTGCAAAGGCTTCCGCCCCGTTTCCTACGGAACGGGGCAAGCCAACAAAGGGCGTACGCGGCTAATCATGCGCCGCGAGGTGCCGCCGCCGAGCAGCGGCGATGAGCCGCCCGGGCCTGCGTGGGTGGCCATGTTCTTGAGTGCCGTGCAGTAAGTGCAGACACACGCACGGATGCTGTCCTAGCCCCCCGTGACTGCGCGAGCGCCTCATTCAAACCCTTGCGTCCGGCTGAGCAGCAAACGTCGGCTGACCTGCCGCCCTGGGCGCTGCGTCCTGATCCGAACCCCGGAGGTACAGCTTGCAGGGCGTTTCAGCCAACCCACAAACATGTATGCACGCAGCCACACGGGTGGACAGCCCTGTTTGGCGCCGGCGCCAAAGCAAATCCGGTGCCGGCCTCGCTCGGCCTCAAGCTGCCCCAAGCAAGTCGGTTGGGGCGCGTGCGGACATTGGGGCGTCTCAGGCCCACCACATACAGCCGACCGCCAGAGGTAGCGCGTAGGCCATCCCTCTAGTTATAGCCTTGTGCATCCGTTCCGTGTATACGTATGGGCTGCCGCCGCAGCCTGCTGCCTTAACTGCAGCGTCGAGCGATCATCTGGTCAACAGCGGCGGATACATACAGCTCTACTCCGTCTCCTCTATAAAGCTTATGTACCAGCAATGCTAGGACGTCCAAGCACGCAGCGTGGGGACTGTATGTACAGCGCCCGGGTCCTGCTTCCCTCATGCACACGGGCGCCCCGCCCGCCCAGCAAATAAAAAGGTATAGACAACCAAGGAAACTGAGTTACTGGACGAGCAGGGACCAGAAACCATGAAGCTGACCAAAGCTCGTTCATCCAGCTCTCGGCTACGCTTCTAGCAGGTGTTGCCTGCCAGCTTGGGGTAGAGCGCCTGGGCCTTGGGCCACGCGCCGTTGGCCAGGCCCACGCACAGCTGGTCGCCCGCAGTGACGCCCGCCCGGAAGTGCACGCCGCCAATGACGCGCGCGTCCTGGCACGTCTGCCGGAACTGGGCCAGGCTGCCGAGGGCAAAGAAGGTGGGGCCCGAGGGCGAGAGCTCGGGCTCGCGCAAGCTGCAGCCCGCCGCCGGCCAGCCGAAGACGATGGGAGGGCTGATGGTGGCGGACCCGCCCTGCCACAGCTGCAGCCACCTGCGGCGGGAGGTGGCGGCAGGAGCGGGTACGAGGGGCGAGTGGGAGGGGAGGATGGGGTTAGTTGATGTGTGGGGAGGAGGCTGCTTGGGAGGGCGAGCGACAAGCGACAAGCAGGCGAAGCGGCGGCGCGCGGGCGCAGCGCGAGGCGGGCATGCAAGCCCCGCCTCCCCCTGGGCCTACCCCCAGCCACGGCCTTGCGTCCCCTCCCCGGCATGGCAACCTCTCCAGCCACGCACTCTGTGAACACGCGGCACCAGCAGGCGGTGCCGGAGGGGAACTCGGGCTCGGG
Source organism: Chlamydomonas sphaeroides (assembly GCA_001662425.1). Classification (NCBI taxonomy): domain Eukaryota; kingdom Viridiplantae; phylum Chlorophyta; class Chlorophyceae; order Chlamydomonadales; family Chlamydomonadaceae; genus Chlamydomonas; species Chlamydomonas sphaeroides. Next base: position 69,790 of record BDDC01000215.1, on the reverse strand, counting down.
CGAGGTCATGAGGTAGGGCAGCCAGTCCCTGCACATGGACACACGCACACACGGACACACGGCCACAGCACCCGGCAGCGTCTCGCACCGGCATCGGAACGGTGCGGCCGGTGGTAGGTGGCTGATCGGAAGCTTAAGCTTATGGGCGCGCATGAGTTGATGAGATAGATGTATCGCCGGTGCTTCCCTGCTGGCCCCCGTATGTCCGGTCCAGTCCGGCCCTACTGCGCCATGGTGCGCACGCACTCCGCTGCTAATTCACACATGAATGCATGCATACATGTTCTGACCCTGGCTAGCTGCCAGCTGATTGTAATCCGTCCGCGGAAATCTGTTTTAGCATGGCTCACTTGGCGGGCAGGGTGGTCGTGCCCACGCCCGGGCCGCCGTACGCGGTGACGTCACCGCCGCCGTACAGCCAGCGCACGGTGCTGGCGGGGCGCACGGCGTCGTTGCGGATCTTCTCCTTCAGGACGATCACGCCAGCATCGATCTGCAGAGGCAGGAAAGGGAGGCGCCAGCTGTGATTGTCGGGTCATTGCATGATACGTGTGGGGCGTTGTGTGCGCTGTCTACTGCAGCTCCGCACTTTTGGGGAGGACAGGCAGAGTTGTGAAGGGTTGCACAAACTCCAGCCCTCTCTACGCTGTTGCCTCACCTGCAGCACCTGCACCAGGTTGAACGCCAGCAGGTCGGTGGTGCTCCACGCCCTGTGGGCGGGGCAGGGTTGCAGGTAGGGTTCCTCATTTTCAAGACAGATGAAAAGTATCATGACGACTCTATACAAATTAATGATGATATGTCATTTGCAGTAGTCGTAGAGTGACGCGGTAACAAACCCTGCCTGGCTACCTGTGGTCTCGCAGCTGCTGCATGGCGAACAGCCACCAGGGCAGGCCGCCGATGAACTCGGTGATGGTCTTGGTGGTGTCGTTGAGGCCGGCGGAGTAGGCCAGGATCTCGTCGACCTGGGGCAAGTGATGTGATGAGGGCGGCATGGCCGGCAGCGCGGGAGACGAGCGGCGAGGACCGTTGCGAGACAGGTCGCAGGCATGGCGCCGCGGCGGCGACAAATAGCCAAGAAGCGCGAGCGGCCGAGCGCTGCGGCCGAGCGCCTGTGCGAACACGCGGCGACGGTCCGACCGCAGGCCAGGGGCCGCACCTCGGCCTTGAAGACGGCGGGGTTGCCGCAATCCCACATCGGCGATGTCCTGCTCGCGTAGGGGGCGGGCGGGTGTAATGGTGCGTGGTTGTGGCTGGGGGATGAGTGGCAGCGTACGTGCGTTGCATGGGGGCTAAGGGGCAAAGGGGCAAAGGAAAAGGCTTGAGCGAGGCCGGGTCGGCCAGGAGGGGCGGGCGGCGGGGGGCTGCCCCGCTCTGACCAGCCAAGGCGCGCAGCGCATGGGCCCACCTGCCGATCTCCGCCGTCTTGTTGATCAGCGTCATGCCCACGTCGCCCAGGTACGACAGCAACGGGTACTGGATCCAGAACTGCGGCACGACAGGCGGTACGGCATTTCGCACGGGGCGTGCGTGCGTGCAGGTGTACGTACAATGTGTGGCGGGTGAGAGGCTGGCATGGGATCCTCCTGAGAGGCTGGCTTGTGCGGTGCCACCACGGCGCCGAGCGAGAACGTGCGTGAGGGAGGCTCGCTTTGGGGGCGGGGGGCGCCACACAACAAGGCCCGCAATGCCGTGGCAGCCTTCCGCCACCTCATCATCCTGCCCTCCCTTCCTCCCATCCGCCTCGCTCACTGGGCCCGCTCGCTCGCCCGCCCCCCGCTGCTGCCGCCCCCGCACGCACGCACACACCTTGCCCAGCCCATCCGTCTCGTGCAGGGGCTGCCACTTGCACTGCTGCGTCAGCTCCCACGGCGTATTCTTGGGCGTATAGCTGCTGTAGTCCTGCGTGGAGGGGCCGGTTTCGAGGAGCGAGGGGAACCCGAGACGCATTGGTGGGCACGGGGTTGGGGGACCGAGGTGTCGACGGCAGGAAGGGCGTGAGACAAAGAAGGGGCCTTGCGGGGTGGGAAACATCAGGGATGTAATCCACGCAGGGCAGAGGAGCACATAGAGGGGCAGCCGAGGAAGGCTTGGGCCATGGAGGGGCGAGGGGCCGGCAAGAGGGTACGCAGGGAGCGGCGGTCGGCTCGTGTGCCCAGGCCCCGGGGCGCGGCGGCCGGGCAGCGGCCGGCGGCTGCGCTGTCGCACCTCATAGGGCGCCTTGTTGAAGCCGCGGGTGCGCGCGCCGTCCACATTCCAGCCAGCGGCCTAGCCAGGATGCGGTTTCGGGGGTTGCGTGGGCAGCAGCGAAGGCAGTAGGATTGCAGCGGCAGCCCGGGAGGTGAACACATGGGGCGGCCAAGCCCTGCCTCCACGGCTTCCGTGCATGCCCCTACCCGCCTAGCCCCGCCCGGTCCAGTCCGGTCCGGTCCCGCTTTACCCCGCCCCGGGACATGCGGCACACCTGGACGGCCGCGAACGTGGCCTCGGCTGCCTGGATGCCCACGCACTCGGGCATATTGTACCTTCTGTTGCTTGCGAGGGTGCGCCAGGGGGGGAGGACGGCGGCGGCTTCATCAGCCATCGCACCAGGCGAGAGAGCGAGCGAGCGAGCGAGCCGGCAAAGCCGCAAGCGAATGCAAACCAGGCCATGCAGGCCAACCCTCTGGCGCAACACGCGCACGCACGCATGCAACCGGTGGGAAGCTCATCCAACCCCTCACACGGGGCAAGGCGGGGTAAGGAGCCCAGGACGACCACGCACGCCAAGCAATCAACAAACGAACCTGCTCGCACAACGCAGCGGCCAACACACAACGACGACAACACGCAGCTCACGTGTTGCTGGCGGCGGAGCAGTCGGGCGCCGTCAGGAAGGCGCCGGCGGGTGTGGAGGCAGCCATGAGCTGGCGCGAGAGGGCGCCCAGCGGCGGGTCGGTCAGGTCCTGGATGCGGACCAGCGCGGCGGCCACTGCGCGGTTGCGGTTGCGCTGCGTGCGCTGGGGCTGCGGGCGCCTGCATGGGGGTGAGAGAGGTAGGTGGCCGGGGGGCGGGTGAGGGGCGGAGGGGTAGGGGCATGCGCGGGCTCGGGGCAGCAGCGTGTCAGCTTGGCTGGGTGCTGCACCACCATGCGAGCACCATGCGGTGTACGCACCGCCGGAGCCCCCACACGACACGTGGCTAGGCTGCTCGCATCGCTGTCCTGACCCCGGGGACCCCTGTTCTGAACTCCATGCCATCCCTCCCGCCCTCGTCCCCCGCCTCACCTGGGGATGCCGGTGGGTACGGCGGGCAGCGCGGCGCAGTCGTACGGCGTGATGGCGCTCCATGCGGCCAGCGACAACGCGTTCATGTTAGCAAAGATGGGCTGGGCGCCAGACTGCGAGCGAGCGAGCGAGCGAGAGGGTGCGGGCGAGCATGGGGCGATTCGCAGGACAGGGCAAGTAAGGGTGAGGACAAGTAAGGAAGGGTGAGGGCAGGAGGGTGAGGGCGAGCATGGGGCGATTCGCATCCACGACTGCCTGCCGCGTCGTGCCAACCGCTAAGATCGAGGACGGACGACTCGAGTTCCTGCCAACCGCCGGTGCGATGAGCCGCACTCACGCGCACAGCCAGGTAGCCGAGGGCGTTTACGAGCAGCTGATCGAACACCTCGAAAGGGGCATCAAGGTTGGGCGGGCTCGGCGGCGGCAGGCATCGCTGCGGGGGCCCTCGGTCGACGCGGGTCGCAACGACATTGCCGGGAGCGCCCCAGTTGCCAGCGGCGTTGACCAGCCAGGGCGAGCTGATCAAGAGCAGTAGCAGCGAAGCGGTAGGAGCGAGCATGCCGCGATGAGCTTGTGTGAGGGCCATCCGCCGCGTCGTCGCGTAAGTTGACCTCGAAGCCAGGTGGCGTTCGAAGATAGGCAGGATATGTAATGGACGAGGTGACAAGCTGCAAAGATAGAAGCAGAAGCGATGTATGTATGTGCGTGCGTGGCTTAAGCTTGCTCTTAGTGCTCACCAGGGTGCGGGCAGAGTCGAGGTGTACCAGAAGTGCAGTGTGGTGCTGCTGGTGTGCGACGTAATAGGATTTGGGGCGTTTTATAGTGACATTCTACCGACTGTCGTGCAACCGCGGCCTTTTGTGTGCCTGCGCTCGTGACGCTGCGCGCGAACCTGCCATAGAATACTCCAGCGCAGGAAAGCACGGCTGGTGATTTTGTTGCTCCGACTGATGTTGCGATTGGGTGCCAGAAAGTAGTGAACCAGCGGCCGGTATCGAGCATTTATGCTCGATCGACAGTAGTTGGCCCGAAAACCGGCTCGCCCTATGCCGTTCCACAGTGGCCTTGCTGCTCTGTCAACTGACACGAAATCCCTACAGATATCTCGTGGGAGCATGGCCGTTCTCACCTTGCTTGGCTAGGTACGCGTTGCGAGAATGCAGTTCGCAGCGCCGTCGCACGCCCACAGAACTCCAATGCTTGCAGCCCTGTTCAGATTCATACATAAGGTAGGTTGGCTCGCCCCCGTTGGGGCGCAAGACGTACCGGTCGGGGTCGCATAGGGGGGCGGCACCAACGCGGGTACCACACGGGGGTTCGTGGGCTTGGTCGTTGTGTCCCCGCGCGAGCGGCGCCCAATCCTCACATTTGTCTCTATTATGTCATGCTTCGCCTATATCAACGGCTCTGGGCCTTAGATCGCGCGGCAGTCGCAACATGCTTGTGCATGTCATCGCATCAACGTGAGAATAATGCAAACATGGATTCTATGACTTCTAGCGTTCATGTATAGATATGCTAAATGCTTGGAAGGGCGTTTAAATCAAGTTACAGGAATTCGGTGGTCAGCATGTGCAAAGTCGCGACCAACTAGAGCACACGGATTGTGCCTGACGACAACCCCAAGCACATTTGGGTTGCATATATTGCCGCTTGAAAGGCTTTGGAGCAGCTCTGGGTGTCTGGGGAGGCTGGTGGGCGACAAGCCCCCTGGCCCCGTGCCCGCTGCTGAACTGTTCCCGTCCATAGCGAGCTAGCAACGCGCTTCCAAGGGTGTCAAAGCTTTTCTAGGTTCTTAGGGAGGAAGTTGGGACTCATCCCTCACGGCGCTGGGGTCCGTGCAGCTTGGGATTCCCCTTAACCCTGTGTTTGGACTCCCCGTACGGCAACGGCCATAACCCGCTCTTAATAAGTTCTAACAAGCATGCTACCATGCCAGGATTGTAGAGCGCTAACGAATTGTGGGGGTAAGGTCCGGGTGGCGATCTTGTTAGAGTTTATTAAGAGCGGGTTATGAGGGTCAGAAGATGATGCTTCTGGGGACACAGGCCGGGCGCGTAGTGGTACCCGCGTGGCGGCACCGCAGCGCTGGAAGGTGTCCACAAATTCGCATTGCGGAACAGGAATGCATGGGATAAGGGGCGCGCGTAACCCCACACCCGTCCTTCGCCTGGGCCTGCCGGCCGCCCTCACCAATTGGGCTACTTCCCGTCAGTTCCTTTCATTTTAAGGCAATGAAATGCAGGCGCCCTTCCAGCCACCCTATCGACTCTCGCCATACGCGGGAAACGGGAAACCCCCAGAGGAAACTAAAACCATAGAATGAAGTAAAACCCACTCAATCCTGGCGGGCTGCACCGCGGCCAGCGCGTGTCTACTGTCGGTGAGTGAGGTCTCAGTGCCTCATCGCAAGCCAGGACGGAGCGCTAGCTGCTGTCGCCATGCCAGCCCAGGTGCCGTGCCGCGCCACGCCGTGCGGCTGCGGATGCCGGCGGCTTGCGCTACGGGGGACCGTGGCCGCTTGCACCTGTTGGCGCTGGTGCTAGGGCGCGCGTGGAGCTCAGGGGAGAGTCCCTGGTGGAGCTGGTTTTAACTTCAGAACTAGCGCGGAGCTGGTTGCCGCAACACCGGCAGCGCGCACCGGCCCTGGCATGCCCGACTGCCTGCCTGCCTGGCGTGATGTGAGGTTGGCACGCGCACTGCGCGGCCGGCCTACGTGCATGGTCGCGGCGGGGTTTGTTTGCTTGTTCATGGCCGCGCAGATACAACCAGGGGCGGGCAGCCAACAGCGCTGCAGCCAACAGCGCTGCAACGTGCCCTGTCTCTGCAGCACCTGTGGCGAGCGACGCGCCGCAGCGTGTGCTGTGGTTTCGGGAGCCGAGCGCGGGGCACCGGGGCTGCATGCAGGCGGGTTAGGTCGCGTACGTGGCGGTGTGGGGTTCGGTTGCCAGCCGTTGCGCGCCAGCCGCCGCGGGCGGGCGGCAGTGGGCCCACCCACCCACCCACCCACCCACGGCAGCACACGAGCGATGTGGGTCGGACGGGGACCGGGCAGTGCCTCCGCCGCACGAACGCAGCTGTGCGTGGCCCCTCGCGACGCCCAAAGCCGGGCGGCCGGCAGCTCAACTGCCGCTACGCAGCAGCGCGCGCGGCGGCCCGGTCCGCGTGCGGCCCGGCCGCCTGGTCCGTTTCCTAGACCCGGCCCTCGGCCCATGCGTCCCCAAGGCAGCCCGCCCATGCCTCCCCGAGTACAGCCGGCACCAGCTGCCTCGCCCTGCGCCCCCGCACCCCATGGCGCCATGCATGGCACCATGCATGCATGTCCCCTGCATTCGCATGACGCCGCAACCCGCGCCGCTACCAACCTGCCGCACAGCCCGCTCCTGCGCTGCTACCGTACCCCGCTCGTCCTGCCCCTTCGTCTGCCCCTCCCTGCCCCTTCGTCTGCCCCTCCCTGCCCCTCCCTGCTGCTGGCGCTCCCGCGACGCCGCCGCCTGCCGCCTGTTCCTGCCCCCTAGCCCTGCTGCTGCACCTGGCCCTGCCCCCGTCAACCCTGCCCCTGCCCTTGGCCCCCCTGGCGCTGCCCCAGGCTGGTCCGCCGCCACAGCGGCCCCAGCGCCTCCAGCAGGGCGATGGCGTCTCCGTCAAAGCCGCCCACCTGCCGGGAGGGGCGGGTTAGTCCAGGGGTGCAGGCAGGCGCGGGGCAGCATGCGTGCATCGGACACTGCAGCAGCAAGAAAATTGTGCGGCAGGCGGGGGGCGGGGCGTGCGTGGGGCTGAGCACGCATTCGCGCATGGCGGCCAGCCTGGTATTCGGGGGCTTCCTACGTACGGTACTGTTTTTGTGGGTGTCATTATGATAACACACATGACAAGTTCATCAACATATCCTGACCACCGCGGCCCCACCCACCAGCTGGTGCACGCGGAAGGAGAAGGACACCGCCCCATCCAACAGCGACGACAGCCCCCGCCGCCGCCGTTCTGCCGCCACCGCCGCCGCCGCCGCCGTCGCTGCGTTGCCAAAGGGCGCGACGCCCTGCGCGGCAGCCTGCGCGGCCAGGAGGGGCGCCGCCGCCTGCGGCTCCTGGGCAGGTGCTTGACCGCCGCCGCCGTCCGGCTGCTGATGAGCTTGCGCTGTTGCCGTCGTCGCCTGCTCGCCGGCCGCGGCCTGCGCCTCCGCCAGCACGAGGCGTAGGTGCACGTGCAGCAGGCGCAGCGCCGAGGTCTGCAGGCGGGGCAGCAGCGAGGGCTCCCAGGGAATGCCGTGCTCCTTGAACCTGTGGGGGCGGAAGGCAGGCAGGGAGGGAGGGAGGGAAGGAAGGAGGCAGGGAGCGGGCAGTGCGCTGAGCGAGGGGCTTGAGAGCGAGGGCAGGGCAGGGCAGGGATGGACTGCCTGCGAGGGGCACGCACGGGGGCGGCACCGCTGCCTCCGCTGGTGCCGGGCTCCGCCCGCCGATGGCTGCTGGCCCCACGCCCCGTGCAGCCCTATCCCGGCCCCGCGCACCGCGCCTCCATGCGCTCCCGCTCCCGCCCCAGCGCCTCCACCCGGCGGCTGAGCTCCGCCCACGCCTCCGCCACGCGCGCCAGGGCTGCCGCCACCGCCACGGACGAGGCGCTGGCCGCTGCGGCGGCCCGCTGCGGCGAGGCCCGCTGCGGCGAGGGCCAGGCGGCGGTGCGGTCCGCCAGCGCCGACAGCTGGCTGTGCAGCGTGGCGGCCCAGCTGGCGGGTGGCGGGAGGGAGGGAAGGGCGGCAAGTAGGGGAGGGGAGGGAGGGTGAAAGGGAGGTGGGTAGTCGCAGCGTGCAGCGGGGCGTGGCCGTGAGCACACGGTAGGGAGCTGGTCCGTATGCTGCCGGCAGGGCCACTAACTAGCACACGTGGCGGCGGGCTGCCTGGGCGTGTGGCTGCCGCGTTACGCTGCGCCGCTGGTGCCGGTGCTGCTGTTGCCGGTGCTGCTGGTGCCGGTGCCGGTGCTGCGCCCCACCGCCTCACCGCAGCGAGTCGGCGCGGCCCTCGGGCCAGGCCAGTCCGCCGCCGCCCGCGTCCGTCGGCAGCCGCGCGCGACGGATGACGGCCGCCTGGGGTCGGGCAAGGCGCAAGGGTGCGTGCAGGTTTGAGGGTACATGTTGTGAATATTGTATTCGCCAATCGCAATAAACGTATCAATCGATCAATTGTAACCAGATAGCAGTGCGAGATGGCGAAGTATCGCGCGACAGCTCGTGACAGCAGCAGGTCGCGACAGCTTGCGGAAGTTTGCCCTATCGTTGCAACATTTGAATTTATTGCAGTGCTTTAATAAACATCACAGCTGGTAGCACGTGACAATGATGCTGCAGAAGCAGTCGGCACGCACACGTTCCCTCGAGTGGGCAGCGCCGAGAGCTTGCGCGACTTGCTTTCATGACAAGTGCTTTCATGACAAGTGCTTGCCTACAGTACAGCCTGGGCGATGCACGCACGCTGCCGTTGCCCGACATCCCCGCCCGATGCCCAGCCGCCTCTCCTCATCCCCCCGCATGCCCCAGGATGCCTCGCACCTCGTCGCACAGCACGGCCAGCGCCGCGTCCATCTCCCCCACAAAGCCCACCACCGCGGCCATGTTGGCCGGCGCGAAGGATGCGATGCGCGCCGCCCACGACCGCAGCAGCGGCAGGTACCTTGGGGGGTCATGCCAGACAGGGGTGGGGGCCGGGGGCACCGGCGCGCAATCAGCAGACGCCCCCGTGGCCCCAGCCCCGGCACCACAGCGCCTCGTCCCCGTTAGCAGCCATAGCCCATGCTACCACACAACCCACGACGTGCCCCCTCCGGCCCCGCCCCCGCCCTGTGCTCACGTGGCCGCGTGCTCCGCCACCTGGCGCTGGTAGGCCGAGCGGGCGTGGATCTCGTCCACCAGCTCCCCGCCCGAGGAGGCGCCCGCCCTGGCAGGCAGGCAGGCGGGGTGGTGGGGAGGGGGGGCGAGGAGGTGCAGGGGCCGCAAGGGGGCGAGGTGCGCGGGGGGGGGTCAGGCTGCGTGGGGGCGGGGTGCGTGAGGCGGGGCAGGGGCAGCCGTGAGGCAGCCGCTTGCTGCGCTGGCCCCACGGACCGCACAGCCGCATGCGGCGCTGTCCCCACGGACCGCCCTCGGCTCGCCTGCGCCACGGCCGCGCGAAGCCCGTGCCGCTGTAGCCCGCGGGGCCGCCGCCGGCCGCCTCGGCCCCCGCCATGAGCGCGCGGCGCAGCTCCTGGTGCAGCGCGATGACCTGGGGGTGTGGTGGGCGGGCGGGGCGGGCATGCGGCGTGCAGGCAGGCAGGCATGCAGGCGTGGGGAGGTGGGCAGCGGGAGCTCAGGGGCTGTGTCCGGCACACGTACACCCAGCAGCAGCTGCCAGCTCGCCGCAAGCCCTGCAGGTCGGGTGCACGGGCGTTCGCTCGCGGCACCGCACCTGAGGGTAGCGCTGCAGGCTGGAGCCCAGCGGCCCGCCGCCGCCGCGGGCCCTGGTAGCGCAGCCGGGCGGTGGCGGAGGAGGAGGGCCGCGAGCTCCGGGTTTCCCGAAGGGAGGCGGTGGCGGTGGCGGCGCTGGCGGCGGCGGCGGGGCTTTGCGTGCCGCTCCGCACGAGGCTGCGGTGGGCACGATTGGTGGTGGCGGCGGCGGGCCCGGTGGCGGCGGCGGCGGCGGCGGCTTGGCAGCGAGCGGCGCTGCAGCCGGCGTCGGGGCGCTCTCTGCTAGCGACGGCGCCGCTGCCTCGACCGGCCGGACGTCGACGGCGCCGGAGGCTGCCGCTGCTGCCACTGGCGGCGCCGTCTGCTCAGCTGCCGATGGCGGTACTAGCGGTGCCGCTGCCGCTGCCTCGGCCGGCGCGGCCGGGGCCTCGGCGGCCGGCGGGCTTCGCTGCCACAGGCAAAGGGCCTTGGGATGCCGAGCCGCGGCGGCGTCAACGGCGCCGCCAGCTGCGCCGCTGGCGCCGCCACCGCCGTTGTCGTCACTGCTCTCCCAGTGGTCTGACGACGATCCCCCGTCATGACCTGTTGCTGCCGCCAGCGACGGCACCGTCAGCGCCCAGCCGCCGCCGCCATCCCCTTCGCCTGGCTCAGCGACCGCGGCGGGCGGCCGTCGCCGTGCGCTGGGCGGTGCCGTCGGGCCGTCGACGCCGACCACCTGACCCAGCGGCAGGGGTTAGCGGCAGGCAGCAGTAGGCGGTTACGTGACGCCAGCGCAGCAGGACGGGCAATCGGGGCCCAGAGCTCCGCCTCATCGCTACAGCCAGCGGCAGCCAGTGCGCCTCACGCGAGCAGGGGACGTCATGTGGCCGCCACTCGCCGGACTAGGCCGGTCCCGGTCCCGGACTTCCGTAGAAGTCCCATCCGAAGACCGGCCGATGCATAAAACTGTGCAGCCCTTGTCCACACACCCACACACACACGGGGGGTATATGTTACCTATTTGTGAACACACGGCCACACCTGGTCGAGCCACCGGTCCAGCAGGTCGCGCCTGTCGCCATCGACCGCCGAGGCGACGTCGGCGGCGGCGCCGCCGGCATCGCCGTCAGCAACACGGCGGGCCCGGCTGCTGCGGCGCTCGCCGCGCCGGCGGCGTCCGCTACCGTTGGCTTCCGCATGGCGGCCGCCGTCTGCCTGCCTCAGCGGCGACGCATCAGCGGTGGACACGGCGGCGGCGGCGCCGCCATCTCCGTCATCCAGCACCGCCGCCGCCAGCCGGCTCCACTCTGCCTCTGAGAGCGGCAGCGCCCGGGCGCCTGCGGCGGCGCCGCTGCCGAGCACTGCGCCCGCCGTCGCCGCCGCTGAACCCTGCCGCTGCGGCGGCGCCGCCGCCCCCAGGCAGTGGCTGAGCACGCCCCACATGTCAGCCACCACGCTCGCCGGCGGCGCCGCCAGCGGCAGCACCGCCGCCGCCGTCGGCCGGGCCACCGCCGCCGCCGCAGCCTCCGACGGCGCCAGTGACTGACCCGAGTAGGTCCAGTGGCCGGAAGCCGAGACGGCGGCGGCGGTGGCGGCGGCGCCGCCGCCGCCATAGCCGGTGCCGGCGGCGCCGCCAGCGTGCGCCATGGACGACATGGCATACTCTGCGAACTCGGCTGACGTCAGCGACGGCGCGATGGCGCCGGAGGCGGGCGCCGGCTGCGCCGTCGCCCAGAACTGCGGCACCGACGGCGGCCAGATGCCGCCGGTGGCCGCGGCAGAGGCCTCGGCCGCCAGCGCCGCCTCCGCCTCCGCCGCCTCGGCCGCCGCCGCCGCCGCCATGGAGGCGTGCACCCGGTCCAGCAGCTCCGACAGGACCACCTGCGGTTGACGGTTGGCAGTTGACGGTCAGGCAGTTGGCACTTAGTAGGCAGGCAGGCAGCACAGTCCTCCCCCTTGTTCAGCCCTCCCCGGCCCCTTCTGCGCCTGCCCTCCCTGCCTCGTGCCTGCCCCTCGTGCCCGCATCCCTGCCCTGCCCGGCCACCTGCTGCACCGCCGCCGCGTCGTCCGCCGACAGCCCCGACCCCCGGATGAGGCCGTCCAGCTCCGCCAGCTCGCCCACCGCGTAGCGCAGCAGCACCTGGCGGAGGCTGCCATCGGCAGCGTCGCCGCCGTCGCCAGCGCAGCCAGCCGCGGCGCCGTCGCCACCGCCAACGGCGGTGGCGGCGGCTGTGGCGTACGGTCGGTCAGTCGCAAGCCGCTCGATGCGGCGGGCGTTGACGGCGGCGCTACTCTCGGGAGACCAGTCGGCAGCGCCGCCGGCTCCGCCGCCGCCGCGGTCGGCAAAGAGCTGGCCGCGGGCGCGGCCGGCGCGGCGGCCGCCCGCCGCCGCCGCAGGGTCCCACCAGGACGCGACGCGTACGCCCTCGCCGCCGTCGCTGTCCCGGTGCGCCGTCGGTGACGTCACGGTACGGCGGTGCGACGTTGGGTACGGCGGCGGCGGCCTGCTCGCCGGACCGCCGAGGGTGGCGGCGGCGGCGCCCCAGGCGTCCTCGCCGGCCGCCGGCGCAGCCCAGATCGATCCCGGAAGCGGCGACGGCAGCGGCGCCGCTGCGCTAGCGGCGGCGGCCGCGACCCAGGCCGACGTGCGGTCCGCCTGGACCGAGTCCAGATCCGGATCACGCACCTGCCGGGCTCCCGCTTCCTGCAGCTGCAGATCCGGATCCCGGCTGACCGACAGCACCAGCTGCTCCAGCAGCGCATCCAGCTGCGCGTTGACGTCCTGGCGATCTGAATCTAGTGCCAACGGGATCCCGGCCGCGTCACCGCCGGGCTCTTGATCCGCAACCGCGCGCCCAGCGCGGCCGCCGGTGCCCAGCGCCAGCTCCGCTCGCGACGCGCTGACGGCCGCCGCCAGCCGCGACGCCACGCGCCGGCCCGCACCGCCGCCGCCGCCGCTGCCGTCGCTGTCACAACTCTGGTACTCGTCGCCGCCGCTCGCTTCGCTGCCGCTGCCGCTGCCGCTGCCGCTGCCGCTGTCTGTGGTGGCCGCTGGTGAGGCCGGGATGACGGTGACCTGCTCGCAGAACCGCACCCGCCGCGCCGCCACAGCGACCGCCGCCGCGAGCACCAGGGGACGAGCCTCGGGCTCACCCAGCTCGACCTGCTCGGCTGCACCCAAGCCCGCACCGCCGCTCTTGCCAGCCTGCGGCAGAGGCGGCAGCGGTGGCGGCGACGGCGGCGGCGCATCGTTGTCCTGAGCGGACAGCGCTGCAGCGGCGGCGCGCGCTGCCGCCGCGCGGGCCGCCGCCTCCCGCACGCGAGCGCCTACGCTGTTGAGCGCAGCCGAGCGGCCGGCTGCTGCGGGGGCGGCGCCGGTGCCGGCGCCAGCCAGGTCGTCAGTGATGGCGGCAGTAGTAGCAGGGGTCATGTCGGCAGGCGAGGCCAACCGGCCCCCGGATGGCCCCAGCGCAGCCGACGGCAGCGGCGACATTGGGTCCAACGGCGGCCTGCCGCCGCCAAAGTCAGCGTCGTCGGGACAGGGCACGGGCGCGGGCAGGCGCTCTTCCGACGCATCCTCTGCCTCGGCGGCGGCCCGCTCCGCCTCCGCCGGCGGACCTAGGTGTGCCGGCGGCGGCGGCAGCACTAGTGCGGGGTCCAGGGCACCGGAGCCCCAGCTCCGCTGCCTGCTGCCCAGCCGGCGGAGGCCGCCGCCGCCAGCAGTGACGCCGCCGCCGCCGCTGCCCTCCCGCGTCGACAGGGCCGGCCGCGTCAGCGCCGCCGCCGGCGAGAGCGACAGCAGCGGAGCCGTTGGCGGCGGCGCCGCCGCCGCCGCCGCCGCGCTGCCGTCAAGCGAGCCCCAGCTAGTGCATCGAGCCATGGCGGCGCCGCCGCCCGATGACGACCGACGGCCCATGGCCAGCACTGGCATCGGCAGCGTTGGCGGTGCCGCGTCCGGCGCCGCCGGCGGTCGCGGCGGCCGGTGCCCCCGCGGCGGCGGCAGCGGCCGCTGCGCCTCCGGCTCGCTGAAGGGGCTGCCGCCGGGCGCGACAGCGCCGGCGGCACTGGAGGTGGCGGCGGCCACCTCCGGCGACAATAGCAGCGGCGCCGTCGGTGCGGACTCAACCTGCCGTACACTGCCGTACAATGCGCTGTACACCTCGTCGTCAGAGCCCAGGCTCGCGGACCGTCGGTGGCGCGGCCGCCGTGGCGGCGGCGCTGTGGCCGCGGCGTCGGCGGCACGGCCTGGCGACTGCGGCGGCGGCGGCAGCGGCACCGCCAGCGCCGCCGACGCTACTTGATCTGGGGCCGTATGGCGGCCGCCAAGGTCGGACTCCAGCTCCAAGTGCGACAGGTGGCGGAGGCCGCTGGCGGCGCCGCCGGCACCGCCGCTGCCGTCGGTGGCGGCACGGGGCGATGGCGGTCGCGGCAGCGCCGCCGCTGATGCCGTCCGCACGCCGCGCGGTGAGCCGACTGGAGCATGCTCCGCCACTGCCGGCGGCACCGCGGGCCCTTGGCGCCGCTGCCGCCGGCTGTGGCTCGGCTGCTGGCGGACGGCGGCACTAGCGCCGTCGACAAAGGGCCAAGCGCTGGAAGGGCTCGCCGCCGTCGGTGCCGCAGCCTGCGCGCGACCCGGCGATGGGGGCGGCGCCGCCGCTGCCGGCCCTGTCGTACGGCTCAATACGACAGCGGTGTGCTGGTCGGGCAGGTCGTTGGTCTCGTTTTGCGCCGTACTGCGGGGCGTCTGGAGACCGGACGAAGGCAGGTCGAGCAGCCCCGCCGCCGTTGCGGCGGCGGCGGCGCCATCGTAGGACTCGGCCGGGCCGGTGGCGGCGCCGCTGCCGCTGCTGCGGGCGCTGCTGCCGTTGGAGGCGGGTGCACGCGGCGGCCTCGCCACCGGCTGCTGCTGCACCCGAGGCCGCTGTGACGGCGCTGCGACCAACGGGCCGGCGGCGCCGCCGCCGCCGTCGCCAGGCGTGCCACCACGCGCCGTGGGGCTGCCGTACCAGTGTCTGTCGTACATATCATACGGCGCCTCCTGTGCGACTGCCTGCTGTGCGTCCGGCGGTCGCGGCGCCGCCGCCGGGTCCGAATGCGCTGTGGCGGAGGCGCGGCTGCCGCCGCCGTACAGCGGGACCACCTGACCTCCCTCCGCCTCCGCCGCCGCGGCGGAGGCGGCGCCGTCGTCGTCCTCCTCGTCGGCCGCGCCGCCGTCATCCTGGCAGTCGCCGTCGGGGCCCTCCTCGGCGCCCGTGCCTGAGCCGTAGGAGGCAGGGTCGGAGGGGCGACAACGGTGGGCGGCAGCTGACAGCTGGCCGGGCAGCTACCAGCCCCTCCACGCCCCCAACCCCGACCACCCAGGCGCGCAGGCCCCTGCATACGCCCACCCCGCACCGCCCTCAGCCAGACCCGCCCCCGCACTCACCCCATCCATGGACCAGTCGCCGGAAGAAGCCCAGACCGGGGAACCTGCCGCCACCGCCGCCGCCGCCGCCATGGCGGCGCCGCCGGCGGCCGGTCGCCAGGCAGGCGGGCACGCGGCAGGCGCCCAGCAGGGACGGCCCGGCGCCGCCGCCGCCGCTGCCGCCGCCGGTCATGATAGCAAGCACGTCGGCGGTTAGCAGGTAGTCGGCGTCATCGAGGTCGAGGTGCTGAGACTGGCGGAGGCTGGACTGGTGGCTGCTGGAGGGCCGGTCCGCGGCGCCGGCGCCGTCGGACGCAGGTGGTGGCGGCGCCGCCGGCACCAACGCCAGGCCTTGGCCCGTGGCGGGCGGCACCGCCATAGGTCCCATGAGCGGCGGCGGCGGCGGCGGTGGTGGCAGCGGCGGCGGCGGAGGGCGCGGCGGCGAAGCGGGGGGAGGGGCAGCCGGGGCGCAGGCCGGCTGGCCGTCGCACGGCCAGGCAGCGCGGTGCCGCCCATGCTCATCCATGGCTGCAAGTGGCTGGTTGAGATGCTGCTAGCTGCTGCCGCGGTCGCTGCCGAGCTGCGGGCTGCGAGCCTTTCGGGATATGCCGCGCGCTAGCGCCAGCGCGCTGCCGGCGCCGCGGCAAAGCCTGGTGCGCCCGCGGGTGTCGGCGCTGGGTAGATAGACCGCGAGCTGCAGCGGGCGCTGCTGCGAGCGCGCCCTGGTTGGTGCGCGCCCTGACAACTCGGCGTCAAAACCTGGTCGGCCGCGGCTGCCGCCTGTGCTGCTGCTTCCTAACTGCCGTGCGGTGCCGCTCGTGCTGCTGGCGGCTGGCCCCTAGGGGCGGCGTTGTGATTGGGTCAGGGCCGGCGCCATGCGCGGATCGCCAAGTGGAGGCCAAGCGGCAGCGCCCCTGGCTGCGCCAGCTCGCTGCCCTGCGCTCAGCTGCTGAGACGCCCCTGCTTTTCAGCGTGGGGCCGAGCAACCTCTGCTGCGCGCTGCGCCCTGTTGCCCCGACCCCGCCGGGTCGCGGCGCACCCTGGCGGCAGCGCACCGCTGTTCGCAAGCGCAGAGCCTTCACGCGCCTGGCCGGCTGCTGTCGGCGAATGAGGCCCGATGGAGCTGCGGCGGCCAGGCGGCGGCCAGGCGCTTGCCATCCAGACCCACGGGCCGCCCAGCCATGTTTGGCGGCAAGGTGGCGGCCAATACCTGCCCGCGGAGGTCGCCCACGGCGCGGCCTAGCTAGCTGCGCGGTCCAGGTCTGCTGGCCCCTGCTGGGCCAGCGCAAGGCGGCTGGAGGGCAGCGGCACGGCCTCTCCTGGCGTCCTGGTTGGGTCCACAAGTGGGGGAGGGCGTTAGCTGCCAGCGAGCTTGCACCGAGGCAGCCATGCTCAGGAGGGCCTCCCGCTGTCGCTTGTGAGAATGCCGCCGCCCGCCGACGGGGCGCGTCGCTCAGCCGCGCCCCTCGCTGGTCGCGGGGCCCGCAGCAGCGGCAGTGCCCTTGGCGGCCGAGACCGGCGGCGGCGAAGCAGCCGTGCTGGGCCCGCACGTGGGTGGCATGCACTTGTGCACTGTCGGGTTGGCAGCTGGCACGCAGCTGGTGCCCAGGAGCAGGCGGGGCGGGGAGCCGGCGGGACAGCTCTGTGCCGCTCCTGGGCTTGGCTGGGCCTGACGACGGCGCCGCGCCGTGCCCTTTTGTGCCCTTTTGTGGCGGTCTGTCGTTCGGCCCGTGTCGTCCACGGAACTGCGCAAGGAGGTTTGGGAGAAGCCGGGTGGTGTGGGGCCTGCCGGGTTCCGGGGGGCGTCTGGGATCAGCGCGTTGCGGCCACTGCTGCCGCGGTTGGGGGGCTGCTGTGGTCGTCCGTGTCGGGCAATAAGTACGGCCCGGTCCCCCCGGTCCCCTGCTGGCGCTGTGCCGCGGCCTGGTCCGCACGCAGTCCCTGCAGGCGCTTAGCCGGTTGCTGGCGGCCGCTGCAGCGACAGCGGGCCCAGCGCTGGCTGCGCTCACGGAGCCAGCTGAGGACCAGGGCGAGGGCCATGCCAGGAGCAGCCCAGAGCAGCAGGCGGGCGGAGAGGCAGCGGCGGCCGGCTCGCAGCTAAGCAGCGGTGACGCAGGCGCGCCGGCGGCGGCCCGGCAGCACGTGGGTCGGCTGGCCTGCGTTGTCGTGGACACCGCCTACGTGTTATGGCAGCTGTGCAATGCTGGCAGACGCGCCAGTGGTTACCTGTCCAGTGCTGAAGACAGAGGTGGAGACAGCGGCGAGGCGGCCTGCGGTCACGGCGAGCCCGACACCTCGGAGCAGCAGCTTGCCTTTCTGTGCGAGCTGGCGGCGGCGCTCCGCAGCAGCCGGGTGTTGGAGCACACATCGCGGGCGCTGCTGCTGGCGGTGGCGCTGGAGGATGCGGCGGGGGACCAGCAGAGGATGGCAGCGACACCTCATCGATCACCCTGGACGCGGTGCGCTTTGTTGCGTACACGGTCAACCAAATGTCCTGCTCACTCCGCCACTGCCTCAACGCTGACAATCCGGAGGATCTTGCCACCGTCGCGGATGACCTGGCGGCGGTGCTGACGGCTGTGCGCTGGCGACGGAGGGCCGGCCTACGGGCTGTCACAGAGCATGGTCTGGAGTATCTGGAGTATAATGATCTGCAGGAGCTGGAGGGCATGCCCAAGGCGCTAGCATGTTTGGATGGGGCGCCACTGCAGTCCCTTGCCATCCTTGCCTCCCCCACCCCAGAACACCCAAGGCCAAGCAGCATGTTACGCCCCCGGTCCACGGTCGAGCTGCTGCTGCTGCGGGCGGTGCGGCTGGCGCTCGCATCCGCTGCGGCGCTGACGGAGGCGGAGGCCGCCGGGGGGCAGCAGGCAGAGGGCGGCTCGCTCGCAGCGGGCGCAGGCTCGCGAACGCTCGTAGCCGCCGGAGACCCTTGGAGCCTCGGAGACCCGGCTGCGGACGGGGGAGCGGCCCGGCAGCGGTATGCGCTGGCGCGCGATGTCACCTCCTTGCTTGCCGTACGAGCGCTCCAAGGCTTGCGGCTCCTCCTCGGCCCGCCTCGTAACGGCGGCGCCACCTAGGCCGCTGCTGCCGTTGAGGAGCACTGGCGGCTGGCGGTGGCGGTGCTGCTGCAGCGCTGGGACTGCGGCGTGGCCGCTCAGCGGCGTGGTCCCGAAAGGTGCGCAACGGGTTGGCGAGGCCATGCTAGCGAGGCAGCACATACATGGGATTAGCCTCGGCTGTGCGCCTGTGCCCGGGTTAGCCACCCACCACCGCACCCTGCAGCCAGCGGGTGGAGAGATGCCCCTCTTTTCGGAGCCGGCCATCCGTTGCAGCCGCCCCGGTCGACTCCGCCGTCGCCCTGCACTCCCTGTCATACCCCCGCCGCAGACCGGCTGCCCGAGCAGCCGCCGCCCATGCTGTCGGCGGCGCTGCGGGGCGGCCTGCTGCCCGGCCTGGAGGCCCTGCTGCGGCGGGCGGCCAGGGAGCCGAAGGGCGAGGAGGCACTTACGGCCAGGCACCACCTCTATCTGGGAGATCTAAGGGCTCAAAGTTGGCTGCTTCTATCTGCTGCTGGCGTACGGCGAGCCCAGCCAGGTGCGGAGTGGTGCAGGCCACTGCCGCTTCAGTTTTTGGCCCCAGGACCCGGGCTTCAAACTTGCTTGCCGACCCTGACATGCATGCGGGCCCGTACTGCCTGGCCCTGGCCTTGGGTACCACCACCAGCATCCGCCTGCC
>BDDC01000215.1:0-40491 GCA_001662425.1 Chlamydomonas sphaeroides | reverse complement strand
GGGGGGGGGGGGGGGGGGGGGGGGGGGGGGGGGGGGGGGGGGGGGGGGGGGGGGGGGAGGGGGGGGCAGGCCGTGGGAGGAGAGGGGCAGGCAGGGGGCGAGGCGGCACGAAGGGGCAGGCGGGCTCATCCCTGCGGGTGCACCTGTGTGGGAGGGGGACGGGCGGGACAGGCGAGGGCGCAGGCGCAGGCGGCGGTGTGCGTGTGCCAGTGCGAGGGAGCTGGCCAGGGCAGGCCGCAGTTGGTCACCCACGCACCAGGTCGAACAGCGCGAAGTCGGCGATGGTGGGCCCGCCCCCCACCAGCCAGCCCTCGGCCGAGAAGCGCTGCCCCGCCAGCAGCAGCTCCATGGAGGCCAGGCCGGGGCCCTGGGGCGGGGGCAGAGAGGGGCCAGGGGGCAGGCGTGGCGTGCGTTGTCCGTCTACCAGACCCTCCTTGCTGCTCCACGCTCCCTTCCCCCTCCCGCCCCCCCTGCTGCTCCACGCTCCCCTCTCCCTCCTGCTCGCCCTCGCCTCCCCGCCTGCCTGCATGGCGCTGGCCTTGAGCCCCTCCGCCCCCGCCAGCACCGTGTCGCAATAGGCGGCCACCGCGGGGCCCGACAGCCGGGAGCCCACCACCACATCCTGATGAGGGCCGGGACCCGGGGTAGCCCGGGATAGGAGGAGGGTTCGGGGGCAGGGGCACGATTCTGCAAGCCGGGACGGGCGCGCCGCCCCAACGCCGCGCATCCCTCGCCTGCAGCCGCCGTGTCCCTCCCATGCGCTCCCCACCTCCCCCGGCCGCTCCCCACCTTCAGCTTGGCCCGCAGCTCCACCACCCCTTCCAGCACCATGTCCACACGAGCCGCATCCACCAGGCCGCTGCCGTACAGGTCTGCCGGCGCGCGTGCCGTACGGTAGCACCACAAGACAGCAGGGGGGGCGGCGGTCGGGGGCTCTGCGGGCGGCACTGCACCAGGCAGCCACCGGCTTGGCGCTCCATGCGCGTGGGACCGCGCCCTGCCTCTTAATCCATTGCTTGGCGCTGGGCCCCCTCCCCGTGTCGCACGCTGCCGACAACCCGGCCACCCCCACCAATAATGCCTTGCCTTGCGGCCCCGCCTGCCACCCCGGACCCCGCCCGACACCCCGGACCCCGCCCGTCCACGGTCCTGCGCCCAGCCGCTGGTCCCCCCGCAGCCCCCTCACCGTACTTCCTGCCCAGGTGCCTCAGTATGGCCTGGCTCTGCACCACGTCTATGTCGCCGTGCACCTCATCCACGAAGCGGGGCAGCTGCCTGGGAAAGGGAAGGGAGGGGCAAGGGAGGGATGCAGGGAGGTAGGGAGGCAGGGGGGGCAGGCGGGGAGGGAGCGCGGGAGGGCGGAGAGGGCCATCGCTGATGAAGGGCGGAAGCAGGGGCATCGCGGGCGCACCGGCGAGGGGAGGTCCACAGGCGTCGAGGTCGGGGACAGGTGTTGAGTGTGGGGGATGTGGGTGCACGGCCGGCGAGGTGCGGGGAAGCAGGCGGGGGGCAGCAGCTGGCGGCATGCCACGCACCCACCCCCGCCCTGGCCCTCGGCGCCAGCCCTCCCCCGCGGCCCCCACCTGAAGGGGTAGCCCTCCAGGTCCGCGTGCATCACCTCTGCGATCTGCCTGCAGCCACGCACGGCCGAGGTCACACGGCGGCGGCGCCCGTCACCGCCAGCGCCTGCAGCAGTCACTGGCAGCGGCCGGCAGCGGGTGCGGCGGACGAGCGCAGCCCCGCTGCACTCACCCACTCCCGCCTCTAATTTCATCGATTCCGGACACAAGCCCCGCGGTCTCATTTCCACGCTGGCTATAGCCTGGCAGCGCCGTGCTTGCCCCGGCGCAGACAGAGCCTGCGGCCACGTGCCCCACAGCCGCTCCCGCCCCTGACCAACGTGCCACAGGGCCAGCCCCCGCCTACGAGCCGCCGCCAGCGGGCTCGGGGATCGGGGCGGGCCCCTACACCTAACCCACGCCTCTAGCCCCAGCGTCTGCGCCACTGGCCTGGCCGCGGCGCACCTCACGGAAGCGGGCGGCGGCTCGAACCAGGCCTGGCCCTTGTACGAGAGGACCAGCCTGGGGCGGGGCCGGCGGCAGGGACAGCGGCAGCGGCGGGGCAACCGGGGCAACCGGGGCGGCGCGGGAGCCGTCAATCAAACGGGCGAGGAGCATCACTGCGGGCTGGTCTTTCTACTTGAGAACCAGCGTGGAAGTCATTGAAGGGTACCTGGGCTATGCCGCTGACCACGGCGCCGCAGCAGCCGCGGCTCTTTGCCAGCGGGGCCAGGCGTTACCGGGGCCGAGGCCAGGGGTTTCCAATTACAACCAGAAGGATGCCATGAGAGAGAGGCCAGGGGTTGCCGGGCCCCGGGCTGCGCGACTATCGTGGCCATGACCGCTCGCGCGACAACCCGGCTGACGGCTGACGGCTGCGGCGCACCGGATGGGCTCCGCGCGGCCTCGCACGGGAAAGTACTGCAGCACGGGCAGCTGTGAGGTGGAGGCGGCGAAGGAGCCGTCCTCGGCCACGTGGTGGGCGGCGCCCTTGTGCACCATTGGGGGCGGCTGGCGGGGGTGGGTGGCGGGGTTGAGGGGCAGTGGGCGTGGGCGTGGGCGTGGGCGTGGGGTGCGACACGCCGGGACGCGCGTGGAAGGGGGAGGGGCGGCGTGGCGCGGTGGGGAAGGCGCGAAGTGACACTTGGGTTGCGCGGTCGCGCGCGACCGCTACCTGAGGCTGCTGCTGGTGCGCTCAGTATGCCCCTGCGTGCGCTGCTGCGTGCGCTGTAAGCGACTGCGCTCGCGATGTGCGCAGCGATGTCGCAAATAGTGTCGCAGGAGGAGGTGCGGCACTCGGGGCTAATGGATTGAAGTGTCGTTTTATGCAGGCTATGTGTCCGTGAGGGGCAACAACACGAGAGCAGCTGCATCAATCGGCCGCGGCACCGGCCCAAGGGTCGAAGCAGGGCTGGGGCAGGGTCGGGACCAGGGGAGGACCCCCCTGGTCGGGACGTTGGCTGTCGCCTACAGGGGTGATGCCCAGATGCCCGGCACAATGAACCAGGGGGGGTTCGAAGAGAGAGAAAGCTTGGCAGCGGGCGCGGTGTGCCGCGGATGCTGGGACGCAGGGGTTGGCTGGGTGTGCCTACCTGGCGGGCGACACCCGAGACGTGATGGACGTGATCCTCGTAACCCGCGCCGCCGCGGGACGTTGGCTGCCCTACGTGTAGACACTCACGTGTCCTCGCTTTGGTGGCTTGGTGCGCGTTGGCTTAGTATTGGTCACCTGCTGAATCCGACTGCCGCTTTTTTGGGGGGCTGAGCCCGACACACACAGTCCATATCCGGCATGCAACGCTCGAGAACTTCACATGCATAGTTAACATGCTGAGTTACGTCCACGCCACACAGTAGAGGCTATGCTGCCGCTTCTTGGAACTGGCGCGGCGCTCGGCGCGGCAGTGCGCCTTGCCCGGCGCTTGGGCCGTAGACGCCATCAGCATGAGGTACGCGCGTCGCGCATGCCGTCCGTGAGCACGAGGTCGTTGAGGATGAGAAGCGCATTCGCGACCCCAGGAACTCCTTTTCTTCGCGGAGGATGACGCTATAGCAAACGAGTCTCAAGGTGAGGAATGCGCTCATGGAACAGACCCGCAAAGTTTAGAAACGTCTCCGCTGGCTCAGCTTCCTCCGTCGCTCTGATCTCTGCCATTCTAAACCTGCACATCTTCTCCAATCCTTATAGGCGGGGCGGTCCTATGCGGAGTTCCCGCACCTGACAGGCGAGCCACTGTTCGCAGCGTTTTGTGTCGCTTTAGCTCCCAGCAAAAACACTTGTACTGACGCGCGACCTGCTGCTGGCAATGGACATGCAGGCTCAACGCAGCGGTAGTGCATGTCGCTCCGGTCGCTTCTTCCGAGGGCGCGTCAGTTTGCGGCCCGCTAGCTGCCGCTTTGTTGGAATGTTGTCTCCAGGTGCGGCTGTGAATTGACAAGGCGGCGCAGCTACAACGAGGCATCTAGGCATTTCGTAGAATGCCTGTCGCTTTGCGCAGACGCGCGCAGGCCCTAAAGCTTTCTTGAGCGTGCTCTGTGGGGCCATGCGGTTTGCGGTGCCGTGCACAACAGTCCTCCCACATCACGGTTCGTCGCAGGTGGAGGCTCCTGGTGCCATGGACGCCGACACGCCCGCGGACGCCTGCTCCGTGAGCAGCGGCGAGGCTCGGCGCCGAGCCGCCAGCATCGCCAAAGTGCGGGCATGGGACGACGCGGACGCGGCGCTAGAGGACGCGCTGGCGGTCCTCTCCAGCCTGCATGCCGGCAGCGCGCCGCCGCTCCCGCAGCCCGCCGACAGCGGCGCCGGCCCAGTGCCGACAGCCGCAGCGGCGCCAGCGCCCGTGGGTGCGTCAACCTCCGAGCTCCTCCCGCTGCCCATGCCGGCAGCGAGGCCAAGCTCCTCTTGCACCGGCGCCGCCACGGCGGGCGGCTCCCGCACCGCCTGCGACGGCGCCGAGAGCTGCGGCACGGACGCCGACGCCGGCGTTGCCGCTGCCGCCGGCGCATCCGCCGGCCTGCGCATCTGCGACGCAGGCACGGGCACGTCGGGCACACTGACTGGCTCGTCCAGCCCCGCCACCTCGCAATCCCACGACGCCGCCGAGCAGCGCTCGGACGGCGAC
This sequence comes from Chlamydomonas sphaeroides, assembly GCA_001662425.1. NCBI lineage: Eukaryota > Viridiplantae > Chlorophyta > Chlorophyceae > Chlamydomonadales > Chlamydomonadaceae > Chlamydomonas > Chlamydomonas sphaeroides. Next base: position 35,810 of record BDDC01000215.1, on the reverse strand, counting down.
TCGGAGGCGCTGACCCAGGCGCAGCCGCTGGGGCTAAGCGACGCGAGCAAGGCCCAGAGTTTGAGCCTGGGCCGTAGCGGGAGCCAGGGCCAGAGCCAGGGCCGCGGCGAGGGTACGAGCCGGCAGGAGCCCGTCGTGGCTGAGTCCCACGCTTGTGGCGCTGCGATGGGCGAGCAGCAGTGCTCGGCCGCCGCCGTCGCGGCCAGCATCATGGCGGTGGGCAGGGCAGACCAGGTGGCTGCGCTGGCCGCCGCCAGCTCGGTCACGGTGGTTGCCGCGGCTGCGGCGGTGCCGGCCGCGCCGCTGCGCGCCGCGCCTGCGCCGCCGCCCCCACCGCCGCCGCAGCCGTCGCCGCCGCAGCCATCGCAGCCGGCCCAGCCGCCGCAGACATCCCCACCGCGCTCTTCGCCGGCGCCGGCGGCGGCCCTGTCGTCGCCGCTGGGGGCGCTGGGCTCCTCGGGGTCCGGGCGGCAGCCCTCCAAGCCGCTGCCGCGCGAGCTGCGCGCCGAGCCGTCCCACACGCAGCGGGCGGTGGAGCAGGTCATGGCGGCGGCCGACAGCCCGCTGCCGCCCACCATCATCCCCACGCGGTCCGCGGACCCGGCGGCCATCCAGGCGCTGCAGCAGCAGGTGAGGGCTCGTTGGCTCAGGCGAGCTCTTGCCCAGCACGCCACACGCCCCAGCGCTTGCCTCCTCTGCGCCCTTTCCACGCCCTTGGCCGGCGCTGCTCTGCCCACGTTGATGCAGCTGTGCCCTACCGCCGTGCCTCTGCACCCATGCCGGCCATGTGCCCCGCAGCTGGCTGTGCTCCGGGATGAGCACCTGATGCGCCAGGCCCGGGCGCTGCTATCGGAGCCCGCCGCCAGGCGTGGGCCGGCGCTGGGGCCAGCCGCCGGGGCCGCAGCAGGTACCGGCGCACCGGCAGCAGGCGGCGGCGGCGGCATGGCGGCGGTGCCGGGGCTCAGCCCAGCCGCGCAGGAGGCACTGGAGCGGGCGGCGGCCGCGGCCGCTGCGTCCATGGCAGCCCGCCGCACGGCTGCCCGGGCTACTGCCAGCAGCGTTGCAAGCAGCGGCGGCGCGCCCAGCGCCAGCTATGGGGCCGGATGTGCCGCGCCAGCCGCAGCCGCGGGGAGCGCCGGCGGTGCCGACCCGCTGTCCGTAAGCTCGGCGACGCCGGCGGTGCCGCCGGGGCCGCAGCCGACAGCGCACTGCGTCAGCGGCAGCCTGGCGGCGGCAGATGCGGCGGCGGTGCCGCGTCTGTCGCCCAAGGCCTTCACGGACGTGGGCATGTCACAGGTGGGCGGGGCACGCCGGGGCTCCCGCGCTTGCCTGTGTGCATGTAGGGCTGCGATGTCGAGTGACTGCCACCACGGGGGCCGCGGTCGCGACGTGCAGGCATGCGGGTGTGCATTGTGTGGTGGCCATCATCAGCGCGCCAGAGGGCAGCAGCGGCCGTCAGAAGGCGTCGGCGGGCGTCGTTAGCGTTACGCTGACGGCTTGCATGGGTCGCTGCCCCAACGCCCGCAGGTCGGGCTCTCGAGCGCGCAGGCGCAGGCGCGGGTGCAGCTGCTGCAGCAGCAGCTGGCTGCGTTGCAGGCGCAACGGCAGAGCATCCTGCTCCAACGCCAGCGACTGGCCGGCCCGGCTCCCCAGCCCAGTTGGCCGGGGGCTGCGGCACCGGCGGCAGCCGCAAGCCTGTTGCAGTCCCCGCACGGCGCCGCCCCGCTCGGGGCGCCCGCTGCCGGCGCGCAGCCGACGCTGCCGCTGCCGGTGCTTCCGCCCCACCAGCAGCAGCTGCTGATGCAGCAGCGGCAGCAGGAGTACCTGGCGCGGCAGCTCCACATGCAGCAGCAACAGCGACAACAACAGCAACAGCAGCAGCAGCAACAGCTGCAGCAGCTCCAACAGCAGCAGCTGCTGCTGCAGCAGCAGGCAATATCCGCCGCTGGCGGCGTGGCGTTGCCCTTGGCCGGCGGCTTGCGGGCGCAACAGCAGGGCCCGGCCACCCAGCAGCAGCAGGGCCTGCATCCCCATTCCCAGCAGCTGCTGTCGGCCTCCGCGGGCGGCGCCCAGGCGCAGCAGGTCGCCGCGCTGCAGCAGCAGCTGCTGCAGCTGCAGGCGGCGCAGCAGGCGCTGCTCTTGCAGCAGCAACAACAGCAGCAGCAACAGCAGCAGCAGCGCTCGGCTGCGATGCACGCGCCGCAGCCCCACAGCCACGAGCAGCCACCACACAAGCCGCGGCTCGAGTCCCAAGCCAGCCTCGACCACCGCCACCACGCTCACCACCACCACGCCCAGCACCAGGCCCGCCACCCTTCCGGCGGCGACCTGGACTGCCACACGCTCGTCAGCCATCCGTCCTTCCGCGAGCACCTGCAGCAGTCCCCAAGTGCCAACCGCACCAACGCCTGGCTGGAGGCCACCATCACGGAGCTTGAGCTAGAGCCGCCCGAGCCCTCGCCCGACTCGCAGGGCCTGCCGCGGCCGCCGTCGCTATCGCTCCGGCCGCACCCAGCGCCCGCGGCCGGCAGCCCTGGCGCGTGGGGCTCAGCGCCCGGCGGCGCACAGCCGCCCCTGCAGCCCAGCCCCAGCGCCCGCTTAACCTCTCCGGGGCCGTCGCCGCTGCGCCCAAGTACCAGCGGCCAGTTTCCGTCCCGGGGGCCGGCGCTGCAGGCCTCGCCGAGTGGCCGCTTCGAGTCGCCGCCGCCCGGGCCGCTGCTGTCTTCGCCCAGCGGCAATCACGCGCCTCCCCCCCTGCAGTCGTCGCCAAGCGGCCGCTTCCCGTCGCCCGGGCCGCTGCTGTCCTCCCCCAGCGGCCGCTTCCCGTCGCCGGGCCTGCAGCCCTCCCCGAGCGGCCGCATGTCCCCTCCGACGCTGCAGCACTCGCCCAGCGGCCGGCAGCTGCTGCGGCAGGAGACGATGCGGTCGCGCGCTAGCGGCGGCCACTCGTCCCACGGCTCCCCCAGTGGCGACCACTCGTCTCGGCGCCACCACCACGGGTCGAGCCGCCACAGGGCCAAGCGGGAGGCGGCCATCGTGCAGGCCAAGGTGGCCGCGGCCGCGCAGAACGCGCCGTCGCCGCTGGCGCTAGCGAGCGCGCGCCTGATCCAACAGGCGGGCGAAAAGGTGCGGATGGCGGTTGGTGGATTCGAGTGCCACGGGCGAACGAGGCTGACGCGGCGGCGTGTGATGCCGGGCCGGGGCCACACTGTCTGCGAGACTTCGCTGCAAAGACTGGGTGCTGACGTAGCATGCGGACCCTGCCCTGCCCTCCCCCGCCCCCCTCCGGTCCGCAGCTGGTGCCGGCGCCTCGCATGCCCACAGGCCGCGCCTTCTTCGTGCCGCTGCGGGTGAGCGCCCGGTCCGCAGCTGGGGCTGGCAGGACGCCGCTGGCTTGGGTCCGGGGGGCTGGCAAGGAGCCATGGGCCTTGTGGCGCTGCGCTCGGGTGCCGCAGGCCGGCGACTCCTGCGTTGGGTGGTTTCGGGTATGGTGCCCGGGGGCCGCGTGCACCCGCCTGCCCGCACCTCGCCGCCTGCCCGCACCTCGCACCACGCCCGCACCTCGCCGCCTGTCGGCTCAGCGCCGCGCCCTGTCGCGCCCCTGCCGCGCCCCCGCAGCACGAGCTGCGTCTCGAGATCAGCGAAAAGGGCGGCTCCGCCAGCCTCTCGGAGCTGGACTCGAACCTTGACGCTCCCAGCGAGTCCTCGGCTGCCACGGGAGCCCGCCGCCGCTAGGCGCCGCGGCGGGCTGGTACGCGGTGGCCGTTTGCCAGGAGCCGCCTGCGCTGCGGGGGAACCTGTGGGCCTCGGACCGTCGGCTGGCGGCTGGGCGGCGTGGTGGCGGCGGGACGGGACGGGCTCTCTGGTGGCTGCGTGCGGCGGTCGCTTGTTCGCGCATACAGGAATGGGGAGTGGGGGTGGCTTGCGCCACATGCAGGGGCCCCCGGGTCAATATGTCGGCGTAGGCCGGAAGCGCATGAACTTTGCGCAGCATGGGCTGACGTCGCTGAACGGGCCTGGCTTTCTGGGGGCTGAGGCGCGGCGCGGCGCCGCGAGGCGCAGCGCGCCGGATTCGAGGGCGGCTTGGATATACCGCTTATGCATTTGCAAATCCGACATGGAGTGAGCCGAGGGTGCGGTGTGAGCGGTCGTGCGGTCCCGATGAAGATCCTACTTAACATGAGGGGTTGAGGAGGGCAGGGCCAGGGCTGAGCAAGTTTGGGAGGTTGTGAGGGCGCTGTCACGCGCGCAGAGCGCTGACTCGATATCTATTTTGGCGCCGGCACGGCCGCCCGACGGCGGGCCGTTGCTGCAAGTCGATTTCATCCCCTTTGTTTGGAGCGGAGCAAGCTCTGTGAGAACAAGTGCGAGCAGGGGCTGGCAAAGCTGGCCAGGAGGTCATCACTGAGATGGCGAGTTGTCGGAGGCTGGACTGAGCCGACGGTGCGGCGCTGCGCCCGGGTAGTGGCGGCGGGCGGCGGTGCTGCCGCCACGCCTAAAGTTTATATGTGTGCGCGCACTGACATGAGTGTTTGTGGGTGGTGTTTGCTTGCCCCGTTCCGTAGGAAACGGGGCGGAAGCCTTTGGTGTCGGTGGGGGCCGAACACCGCCCCTGACTGAGCGCCGGAGCGGCCGCGGGACTGACATGTCGGTCAACACGTGGATGACGCTCGCGGGACACACTTTCGGTCGAGGGCAGCACAAGCGCGACGCCGCTTCCATGCGTGTGTGTGGCAGGCGCAACCAACACCTGGCTTGCTCTGGAGGAGATCATGGTTGTGTCGTGGAGCGTCGCAAGAGGGCTGGGCGAGGTGCAGGGTCCGGTGTGTTTTTGTTGCGGCTATTGCTGGTTTGCGCGCCTAGCGCCAGCGGGGCCCCGCTTGGTGCGCCCAGCCTCGCGGCGCGCGCGCAGGGGAACCAAAGCCGTTGTCGCGGGTGATTGGCAGCGGCGCGTGGGGGGTGGTGGGTTGTCGGGTAAGGCTGGTGGGCAGGCGCAGGCACGGCGGAAGGGCATGGCGAATGCGGTTGTGGGTTCAATGAGCGCGCCCGGCAGTGGTCCGGCGCAGAACTGGCGACATGACCAAATGACACGTGCTGTGGCGCTGCGCTGACCTGACCCGCTGGCGATGAAAGCACCGACGCTGACGGCCATTGCTGACGGGGTGTTGACGAGTGGCGGCCGTGCCGCCGCATTCCGCAGAACATTAACGGAAATGGTGCCTCGCGATGTGATGAAGTGCGCACGTGCGGCAACATCTGCATGTCTGTGTGTCACCTGCTGTCGCGTGCGTGGGGTGCCGCGCCCACGTGCATGCAAGGGGGCCAGGCCCAGGGCGCTGCCTCGGCCCGAGCGCCGCCGCAGGCCACGCAAGCGCCGGCCCTCGCGTGTGCCCTCCGGCCCCCGCCGCTGCACCAGCCGCACCGTCGCCATCGTGCACGGCCCCCACAGCCCCCGCCCATGCATGCTCTGACTCCCTCGCTGCAGTCCTCTCTGCAGTACAAGGCGCCAACAAGCACACGAGCTGCGAGCCGTGTGCGCAGGCAGGCGCCCCTCGGAGCCAGCCGGCGGGCCGCTGCAGCTCCGCGCCGAGCATGCGTGCGCTCTTGGCTCCCTGTGGCGGGTCCTTGGCAGCCAGCATGCAGCCAAGGCTGGAGCCCCCACGACGGCAGCCGCAAGGGCACCAGCGCTTGCCTGCCGACACCCCTCACACAGCGCTGCCGCCGTGTTTTCGCTGGCCCCACCAGGGGCCGCACCAAGCGCCCCCACACCGCAGCGCCCCCCGCCCTGCCCTCTGCGGGATGTTGGCCCGTAACCGGGAGCAGCGCCACCCAACGTCCCGCCACCCTGGCAGCAGTCCAGCAGCACACGTCGTCGCGCCTTTTGACGCCCCTCCCTGCCTCTGCCTCTGCCTCAGTAGAGCCCTGGGATGAGCGCCGCGCGGTGGCGCGGGTAGTCGGGGAAGCGCTTCAGGTACCAGGTCCGCGTGGCGCCCGCGGCCAGCGTCAGGTTGAGCGCCTGCCGGGGGTACCGGTAGCGGGCCAGGCAGGGGGGGGGTTCGTTGGGCGCCGGGGCCGGGTTGAGGACTGGAGTGCAGTGAGGACTGGAGTGCAGTGAGGACTGGAGTGCAGTGAGGACTGAAGGACTGAGGACTGGAGGACTGAGGACTGGAGGACTGAGGACTGGAGTGCAGTGGCTGCGGCCCGGCTGTCAAGGGGCCGTGGCGGTGCGGCGCGGTGCGGTGCTAGCGATAGATGAGTATTGCAGCGGCACACGCCCCGCCCGCCAGCGCGCCGCGAGCGCCCTGCGGCCCGGGGTCTCACCACCCATCCGGCGATGAGCAGGGAGCCGGCCGACCCGCGGGTCACCACCGCCAGCGCGACGTAGATGAGCACCTCGGCCAGGTAGTGGGGGCAGCCCACCTGACCAGGGGGAGGGAGAGGGGGAAGGAGCGTGGGGGACGGAAGGAGGGAGGGAGGGGGCGTACAGCAAGCGGTGGCGCATGCGGCATGCATCGCCACGATGCCGCGGGGTGCATGGCCTGGCGCGGCGGGTGTCGAGCAGTGCGGCGTGTCATGGGGCTGAGCCGGGGGGCGGGGGTCGAGCAGGAATGCGGGAGTGGAGCGGCGCTGCCCCGAGTGCTGCAGGCCGAGGCAGGGGGGAGCGGTGCGGTGCGGTGCAGGCGGAGGCAGTGGGGCGGGGGCGCGGGCTAGCATAGGAGTGCGGACCGGACCCGACCGGACCGGACCCGACGCGGCCCTGCAGCAGGGGGCCGCACGCTGACCCGCCAGGCTCCCCGGTCCCGACCCACCAGCTCGAAGGCGCCGCCGCGGGGGATGCTGTACAGGTCCGTCAGCGCCGGGCCCGGCACCGTGCCGCCCACGGCGCCGCTGGGCCGGCCGGCGCCGTCGGCCTTCCGGAACAGCACCGCCGCCTGCGCCGCCGCCTGCTCCTGGTGCGCGCCGCGGCGCGCCAGGCGGCCCAGACTGGCGTGTGTGGTGTACTGCAGCAGGCTGGCGGCCAGGTAGACGCCCACGCCCTGGCGGGTGTTGGGCGGTGCGAGGGGAGCGGGCGCGGGGCAGTGGCGCAGGCGGCGGGATGCTGTTGTCCCCAGGCCCCAGGCCAGCGCACCGCTCACCCCAGGCACATGCGAGTGCCGGCAGGCCGCCGCGCTACCTCGCTGCACCCCAGCCAGGCCCCGGCCTGGACCGGCCGCTGCCCCACAGCTATGGCGGCTTGCCCAGCCCCTTCCCCACGTGCCTTGCGGCCCCTTTGCCAGCCGGGCCACCCACCCCACCCATCCACCAGACGGCCCCCAGATAGCGCTAGCGCGGCGGCTTCCCCGTGCCCTATCCGGCACATCTCATAGCACGCCCCTCGCCGGGCCCCAGCCCCCAGGGCCGCACCAGCAGCAGCCGGCCCAGCCCCGGGTGCGGCTCCGTCACCGCAGCGTACAGCCGCCGGTCCACGCTTTGCCAGTGCTGCTTGCCCTCGCCCACGGCCTGGCGGGCCAGGGAGCGCGGGCAGGACGGGGAAGGCAGGGAGCAGCCAAGCTGTTGCACATGCGGAAAGGAGCTGCGGCGGCGTCAGCGACTGGTTGGGGGCGGATGCGGCGGCACATGGCCGGACCAGCCATGGAGCCACTCGAGTGGAGGCAGTGTGGCGACTGGTGAGGCAGGCGTCTGGCTCTCGCTGCTGCGCCTGCAGCCCGCGGGCCGCACCATGTCCCAGGCGCCCTTCACCACGTCGCTGCGCAGCACCGACGCCGGCAGCAGCGTCAGCGGCACGACGACGTAGTACGACAGCCCGAACACGTAGGCCAGGATGTGCATCCGCGCGCCTGTACGGCAGCAGGGGGAAGGCCCCGTACAGGTGGGCCGGGGCAGGGCAGGGGTGGCGGGCGGCACGGCGCGGCCCGCGCTCAGGCATCCCCACGCCGGGCGCGCTACGCCGCGCAGCGGCCGACGCAGCCCTTGGGCGCCTCGCTCCTCGCGGCGCGGCCCCAGGCCGGCAGTGTTGCCACGGAGCCAGTCCCGGCACCCCCCCCCCCGCTACGCACTCTCTGGGTAGTGCATGACGTAGAGTGTCTCCGTGTAGCGCCGCAGCACGTGGACCTCGAACAGCAGCAGCGCCAGCAGCGCGTCGCGCTGCGTGCGCAGCGCCCGTGGGGGGCGGGGGCGAGGGGAAAACAGAGCGAGGGCGTGGGAGGGCGGGCGCGAAGGACAGGGCGGGTGTTGGGGGAGGAGGGCAGGGGCGTGTGAGCAGGCGGGCATGGTGTCGTGGCCGGGATTTGGGCCGGGCACGGGCCGGGCGTCAACGAGGCCGTGGGGCGTTGAGAGGAGTTGCGCGAGGAGTTGCGCGAGGCCTGGAGGCAGGCCGAGCCAGGCGATGGATGAGGACTGGAGCCACTCGCGGACAGCTGCGGCGAGCCAGGGCTCTCGACAGGGTTGCGGGGATGGGCTGGGGCGGGCTGGGCTGGGGCGGGCGAGGTGCAGGTGCAGCACGTGGCGGCCACGCCGGCTGGTCGCCCACCCGGGCCGTGGTGCCATCGGCGTCGTCGCAGCATGCGAATATGTAGAGGTGCAGCAGCACCGTGGTGCTGATGAGGCCGACCAGGTAGAAGTGCTCAAAATAGGACTGCGGCACGCAGGCGTCCTGCGAGGGAGGCGGTTGGGCGCCGGCGCCAGCGAGACTTTGCTGGCCGGCCGATGCTGCAACGGTGGCCTTTGCGTGGCCCATCGCGCGCATTGACTTTGCGCGTATGCACACTGCGTCGTATGGTGCTTGTAGGCCCGTGAGGGGCCGACAGGGGCGGCTCGGGGTAAAAGGGGGTTGTCTAATAGGGGCAGGGCGGCACGGTCCGTGGGTCCGAGCGGCTGCGCTGGACCCCTGCTATCCTCAAGTCCGCGCTGTGCTCGCTGCAATGTGCACAGCATGCTTCTTGCATACCTCGAGCGGGCCGAGCGCTTTGGCATCGGGCTTGTCATACCACAGCTTGCCACGCGCCGCGGCTAGGCGTACTGCAGCTCTGAATACAATAGAACCAAGGTGCATTCATGAAGTGCGAGCAGCAGGCGTGTCGGCGGCACTCTGTGCCGATTCCAGAACGCCAACAGAGAGCGAGCCTTACTTGAAGGCTCGCGGCACTGGCAGTGGTAGTAGAGTGACCAAGACAGCTCCGGAGGCCAGGATCCAATAGGCTTTCAGTAAGAATGGCAGCACGTCGATTAGCCATGATAGCGCTGCGTGGGTGACCTGCTGCACGGTGCTCATGGCGGCAGTGCAATGCGCACAAGGAGTGGTGATAATATTTTGAAGGGTGAACAGTGAGGCAACCTGTGCACTGGTACGGGCCCTGTACGGTCCGTATCGTTTTGCCATCCCGCTCCTTCCCACCCTTTCCCGCCGCCGCCCCCGTCGCTCAAGAGGCCGCTAGCACGCACATCGCACGTTTCTATGCCATACATAGTAGTTGACAACCGGCCGCCGCCCAGCTCGGCCCAGCCATCCCCAAGATGCGCGTCAAGGCTGCAGGGAGGCGGGCTCCCCAGCCGTCCTCACTGGACCGTGGCGGCCAAGCAAGGCACCAGGCAATTCGTAGCTGGCACTGCCTCCCGATGCGCACACCGTAAGTAAAGGACCGACCGCATCCGTGCCTTGTCAACACGGCAGCAGCACGGTGCATGCGATATGCGTTCCACGGCCCCTCAGCTGGGCCACGCTGGCTGCGGTCCCCGCCCCGCCCGTGTTGCCGTGACGGCATTCGTCACACACACACCCCGCCCCCGTCACAACACCCCCGCCCCTCGCCAACACCCTCCTGCCCCCGCCCGCCCCTCACCGCACTGCAGGCAGCCGAGGCAGCTGCAGGCTGTTATGTTGGGGGTCCGTGCGGCGAACCAGGAGGCGACCCTCACACGCGAGGTCCAGCATCGTCACAGCACGCAGGGCCAGGCAGCGGCAGGAGCACTGGGCGTTGGAGTCCGTGCCGTCGTCACCCGCCACCCCCTCCGACGCGTCCACATCCCGCGGCCCACGAAGCACAACCCGCCTGGCCGCCGACGCACGGACGCAGTAATGAAGGGGCCGGTTGTCTTGGCGCTCTGGTGCCGGATACCGTGCTGCCTTCGTTCGAGTTTCTCGATAGATTCTCTGAGAGGAATGGCCAGACGGCGCCGTGCCCCACCCCCGAAGCGGCGTCCGCAGGGTCGTGAACGACGCAAGGCGGCCGTAGAAGTCCGCCTCAACCTGCGCTGAGCCCCCAACGAATGCGTCGCAAAAACAACGCAACTCGCAAAGGCGGCACGGTATCCGGCAGCTGAGTGCCAAGACCACCGGCCCCGCACCGCCTCGCGCCGGCTGAGCAAGACGCGGGGCAGCCTCGCGCCGAGCCAGGTTCCGCAACCGGCGGCCACGCAAGATATCGTCCCAGACTACGCAGGAGATATCGATGAATTCACGTTTTCGCAGGTTACAGATATTCCTACTTTGACTTCGTTCTAGCTTATCATTAAGATCCATGGCGGCAACGGCTGTGAGGCACACGACATCGCCCTCCTTCTGCCACATGCCACGCCGCCTGGGGCCAGCGCACCAGCCAGGGGTGCGCGCGCCCCAACGCCGGCTGCAGCTCGCTCAGCACCCGCAGCGGCCTGCCCCATGGGCGGGGCTTGACTTTGTGTTTTCCGTGGTCCAGCCCCATGACGCTAGCACGCCACGCAGGCGCCGGGACACAACGCACGACCAGATGAAGGTGGCGCTCACGCCGGCCCGCCGCGGCCATGGCCTCGCTCCCCACACGCGCAGGGGCGCCGCGCAGCACGCCCCACCATCGCATGCCGATCATGCATGGCGAACGAGCGAAAGCCGTCCTGCGCAAGGCGCCAGAGCGGCTCCTTGTCCTGCGGCTCCCACACCAGCGCCCACAGCCGCGCCAGGACGGCATGCGGGGTGGCCCCAGCGCCACCCGAGGCCGTGGCGCGCGCCCAGGGCCTGGGTTGCGATGGTGGCGCGCTTCTGCCCGAGGGTGTTCGCAGCGGGCTACAGCTGCAGGCAAGGCGCCGACTGGGCGGACAGGACAGGACAGGGAGGGGAGCGGCAAGCAATGGCATGTGCGACGCCCCGGCCCGGCAAGGCTGCAGTGGCCGCCAGGGGCGCGACAGTCCCGACGGCCCGCGCTCGCGGCCGCGTCACAGCCGCCAGCCCGCAGGCAGACGGGCCGTGAATTGGGCACAAGCGCTCGGCCCCGTCCGCAACGGCGGCGCCAGCGCCGCCAGCGGCAGGTGGCGGCCCTCTGCATCCCACAGCCGCAGCGGATTGGCAACATGGCAAGGACGTCTGCCTGGTACCACTGCGTCCGGCGCCGCTGCCGCTGCGGCGACAGTCCCCCGCCGGCATGCTCGCGGCGCCGCCAGCCAGCTCCCGTCGAAGGGCTTTCCATGAGCGATGAACAGCGTCGCCGTCTGTGGGCAGGCCAGGCAGGGCGAAGGGCTCCGGGAAGTCCGCCTCCAGTGCTCCAGGCCGGCCGTTGCGGCCGCGGCCGGCAGCGCGGGGCCCCGCCTCAGGAGCGCCATAGCGCAGCAGGGGCCAGGGGCGAGGGCGGCAGGCGCGGCAAGGCCCGCGGGGGCAGGGGGGGCCGCGGGCCTCGATCAGCCGCGGAGGCCGCGGCAGCGCCGGCGTGGAGGCGGCCATCGTCGCGCAGGCAGCACGGTCTCGAGCACGGTGGCAGCAGGCGGCTTAGTGAGGACGTGACACCAGCCCGACCAAGGGTGAGCCCTGCATGCGCCTGACTGAATATGCTGCAGGCCACAGTCGCAGGCGCACAGTCGAAATCGTCGCGTCGGTAAATGGTCAAGTAGTCACCACCTTTGACCGCATTATGACCGACCATGCGGCCTGGTCTGGGTGGCCTCAATTTGGGGGCGAGCCATGCACCCATGCGTAGCTGGGACAGGTTTGCCATAGGATTACGGTCGACAGAGTGCTGGCACGTGGCTGGGCGGACGAGGGTCAACGGCAGCTGACATTCCGAGCACGCCTCAGGCATCAGGCTCTGCGTAATTATCCATCTGCGTTGTTTTGATGCTCTGTTTGCATATCGCGGCGAGGCGCTGTGTGACAAATGGGTGGACGAAGACGTCGCTCGGAAGAGGACGTACCGTATCAGGGGATTGTACCGTATGGCTGAGAAGTGGGTGGGTTGAGACTTTAAGGGACTTTCCGTATGGTTGAGAAGTTGGTGGGTTGGTTAAGCCCCTTGGTCATACGAGATGCGCCTGGCGTTCATGCTTAGCTACATTCGCGGTGTTCTATCGTTGCCGTTGGGGCGGCGGAAGTAGCAGCGCGAGTGCGCGATGCAGATCAAAGATCCACCCACCATGAACTGAACGTATCGCAGCGAGCTGGGAGTTCCCATTTCATCGCACTGTGTCACAGCATGCTGTATGAAAGGTGGCGAGAATGCGAAGCGATGGGTGACAATGGCCGTCGCCGGGAGTCTCGCGCGTCCTTGCTTACTACGACGGGTTTCGGCAGGGCGGGGTGCGAATTAACGCAGGACCAAGTGCATTGGCCATCATCACCACACACAGGGCCACTATGCACACGCTGGGCTAACAGCCAACAGTCGGTACTGTTACGCTATCCAGCAGCGAGCAGCCACGATGCTACGCTGCTTTGGCTGTGTGCAAGAAAGCACCCATGTTGACGACGTTGTATCGCAGAAAGGTTATCAGTCACCAAAGCACTTGTCGGTAGGGCCGCCAGCGTCCGCTTGTGCACACCGCCGCGGCGTTCACGACGGGCGCGTACGTTCAATCACACTGTCCGCCACTATTCGCAGGCGCGTGACGGCACGGCGCGACGTGTCCCAGGTGCTCCTGGGGGACCATGCACGCTGCAGCTTGCACTCGCTAACCCACCCATCCCCAATGCCCAACCCGCAGCTCGCCGCCGATCCAGCAATGCAACGGCCGCAGCGTGCCCACCACCGCCCGCTGCGCCCCCAACCCCGGCTGCTGCGCCCGACGCCAAACTCATCAGCACCACGACTACGGCGCAGCTGCCGCTGCCTCCCGCCGAGTTCGTCATTGCTTCACCTTTTGCCACTGACTCGTGCGGCGGTATGCTGCCCGCCGCGAGCAGCTACTTCAGCGCCACACCCTTCACCACCGCCAGCACCCGCCTCTCGACCAGCAGCATGACGTGGCACAGCCAGTACAGCGCCTCGCGCAGCCCGCTGCCCTCCAGCCCGCTGCCGCTGCCGCTGCCGCTGCCGCTGCCGCCGTCCGCCGCCGGCGCGGTGCCGTCGCGCCGCATGTCGGTGCCGCTGCCGCCGCCGCCGAGCCGGCCGGCCAGCACTCCCGGCGCCGTCGTGCTGGTCGAGCGGGTGGAGCGGTCCCGCAGCCGCACTCGGCACGCGGTGACGCATGGGCCGCCCGGGCGCTGTGTGTCCGAGCAGCTGCAGCACCGGGTGGGCCGGCTGAGGTCGCTGAACGGACAGCAGCAGGCGAGCAGCTCGGCGGCCGCTTCACCCGTGGACCCAGAGCCGTCCTCGCAAGGGACATCGCCGGCCACGTCCAGCCGCCGCCGCGCGGTCCAAGCGCCCAGCCCGCCCTGCACCCGGCCCGGGGCGCCCATGGCGGCGGCCATTGACGCCGTCAGCTCCTCCCTTGTCCGGGACCTGCTGGCGAGGGGCATGGTGAACCTGGCAGCGGTGGCGGCGGAGAAGGCGGCCAAGGAGCGGCGCGCCAGCATGAAGCGCCGCGTCAGCGTCAACGGCCGCGCGGAGGCGCAGATGCTGCCCCAGAGACGCAGCGAGCAGGTGGCCGTGGTGCACGAGGTCGAGCAGGAGCAGGAGCGCCGCAGCGGCCGCCGGCGGCCGCCGGTGCGGGGAATGTCCTGCGACGGGCGCACCGGCTCCTCGGCGGAGCTGCAGCAGCGCATGGAGGACGCGTTCCGGGCGGGCCGCACCGGCAGCACCACGCAGGCCGGCGGCGGCGGGCGGCCGAGCAGCATCGAGTCGGGGCGCAGGGGCAGCGCGACTGGCAGCCAGGGCTCGCCCGCGGGCACGGCAGGCAGCATGCGGCCGGCGGCGGCGGCGCGGCAATCGGCGTCTGCGCAGGGGTTGGTCATTTGACTAAGCCCTCTGGTTGTTCGGAGCTAGCTGGTCATTGAAAATGACGAGGGCTGAGGTTGGTGAGTGTGTGGTCGTATCTCGGTGGCGTGGTGCCCTAATTAATGCGAGGTGTGGTTGACAGCTTGTCGCTTCACACACATTCCGTGAGCGAGTGTTGAATGGGTGTGGGTATGCGAGCCTGCCCCCGCCGCAAGTGGCGCGGCCGGCAGCTCGCCGTCACAGTACTTCATGGTGCGCGCAACATATGTTGTATGCGGTTATTACGAGAGGAATCGTTGGTTGGGACCTGGTCATCAGGCGCTGTGCTTGACGATGGCTTTGCCACTTCTGGCTAGGTACAGCAGCGGGAGAGGCGCGGGGGAGCAGACAGGGGAGTGCGTGGCTGGGTTGGAAAGGCCAGCACGTACGGGTGGGCGCCGAAGGCAGGAAGCAGAGGCTGCGCTGGGCTGGGGCCGCGCGGCTATCTAGCGCCGAAGGGGCCACGATCGATGCTTCCCATGTAGCTAGGTTGCGCGCCGCAGCGGCTGGCGTGGGCAGGCAGTTGGATGGGCAGGGGTTGCAATGGCCAGGCGCTGGGAGACACATGCTTGGAGAGTCCCCCCATGGGTCGCGCCGGTAATGCATCTGGGCGCTTACTCGCTCCGGTCCGGTGCCTGGCGCAATCCGGCCGTGGCCGGTTGCTGGTTGGTTGTTGCTGTGCGTGGTGCGTGGCTGGCCCTTAGTTAATGACGGCCTCTGAGGTGCGCGGCGGCGGCGGCCGCAAGGAGCGGAGCGGCGGCCGCAACACAAGCGCGAGCGAGGCCCGCCACACCGCGCGTCGACATGCCGACGCGGCCATGTATGTACAACATAGCGACTTAGCCCAGGAGGACTGAATTAGCTAGCGGCTGGACGTAAGGTATGTGGCTGAGACAGGGCCTTAGAAGCCGCATGGGGGCGTGCGGTTGGGATGGAGCATGTGGCCTGCTGGCCGACAGGCCCGCCACCCATGGTGTAATGATCCCGCCTCCTAAAAGGATTAGGAGTCGATGTTCGTTACACATGGCGCCGCGAGCCGTGAGCATGTTTGGCGGCGTGACGCTAGCGCGTGTGCGAGGCGGCGCGCGGAGAGCCCGTTTCATTGACGACTTGCTTGCGCGCCGCTGTGAGCGTCCCGTGTCCCCAGCCACCAGTATGTATGTATGTGGCCATACGTGCTCGGTTGTCGCAGCAGCCGGCCTTGCGCATGGTCGGGTGCAGGAGCCCCTGTGCAGGACAGCACCCCACGCCAGGTGGCAGGAGCCCCGCGCGCTCAGCCCCGGAGGGCCCTGCAGCAGGGCCCAGCAGGAGGCCCTCCTGGAGCCCAGCCTGTGGGACATCAACAGCCCATAAGAAACTTGAGCGAGCGAGGGTGATCAGGAGCAGGAGTGCCCAGCCTGTCGATCGCCGCATGCGCACGCAGGACGCAGCCCCATGCAACGCGGCCGCCACCGCAGCCGGCCCTGCAAGCAGCAGGTGCTCGCACCCCGCTGGCCCAGCTACAAGCAAGCTGAGTTCCCCTCGATCTGAGAGCGCATGTTGGGATTGTACGGCATTTTTCGCTGGTGTGTAGGGCAACGCACGTCCCGCCGGCCAGACCTGCTTGGAGCCTGGGCGGGACAAGCTGCCGGCCAGGCGTCGCCGCCTGTAGTTGGAGTCCTACTACTGGCAAGAGGATTTCTCAAGATGCATGCCCCACGGCTGCTCGGACGTGGGTATGTTCAGGGGTATGTTTATTTCAAGCTAGAACGAAGTCAATGTAGGAATATCTGTAACCTGCGAAAACGTGAATTCACCGATATCTCCTGCGTAGTCTGGGAGGAAAGGTAACGACAGGCAGGTCACAAGGCCAAGGACAGGAGTGCGGCTATGCTATGTCTATGTTAATGATAAACTAGAACGAATGTTGCATGGCACACCTCCTGGGTATGTTGCATAGCACACCTGCCGCACCGCCTCCGCCGCCCTCGTCGCGGCCGCTTGGCATGCAGCGCGGCGGGCGCTTCAGGAACGGTCTGGGGTAAACGGCGGGCCTTTCTGTGGCGTGAGGAGGGGTGGGCCGGCAGCAGGTGGGCGCAGGAGCCTCCTGGGCGGGCGCATAGCGCATCGCGGCGACGAAACCCTACTCAACCAACCTACGCCAGGATCAGAAGCTCCGTCACGGCCGTAAAAATTGCTGCTCACCGGCTTCACCGCCAAAGAAACGCTACCGAGCTGTAAGTTCACGCCCGCGAGTCGCGATAAACCAACGAACAGCACGGACGCAGCCGTAAGTGCGAGGCGTTGGCAAGGGCGTTTTGAGATGTAGATGCCGTCGTCAAGATATCGTTCTGGTCGCGTCGGTTGAGTGCGGCATGGGTGAGAGAACGTGCGAGGTAGCCGCAGCGTAGGTAAGGCAGAGCGTGCGAACTTCTGCTGGACTTCGCTGCAACACACAGACACCCGTCATGCAATTTCAGAGGCCAGCAGCATAAGTAGCGTGCATTACAACGTAGGCGCACGCTCTGTTGGTTGTCGCCAGGATGTTACGTTGCTTTGGATGTGTGCGCGAATCCCCCATCGACGATGGCAACATCAACGGAACTGCGTCCATTGCAACAATTCACGCCATGGTAAGAGCAATCCAAGCCTGCAGATGACCGCATACATGCGGCGGACATCCGTGGACGCGTGTGCCGGTATCGCGGCAACTACTGCGCCATGCGCGCGGCCTTACAAACACATGTCGCCTCACATCTCGCAGGTGCGCGGCGGCACCGCACACCAGTCGCCACCTCAGCCGGCCCCATCCGCCGCCCGCCGCTCGTCGAGCCATCCACCGACAACTGCCAGCCCCTTGCACTCCGCCTCCACCACAACACCAGCTGCTGCGTCTAAAGCCCATCTCGCAGCCACCGCGACTCCGGCGCATCCCAAACTGCCAGCGGCTGAGAGAAGAAGCAACCCCTCGCCCGCAGCCGGCGACTCCTGCAGCGGCCTGCTCCCCGCCGGCAGCCGCTACGCCTGCCGGTCCAGCCCGCTCACCCACTACTGCAGCCCCACGCCTCTCACCACCGCCAGCACCCGCCTGTCAAGCAGCAGCATGACGTGGCACAGCCAGTACAGCGCGCCACGCAGCCCGCTGCCCTCCAGCCCGCTGCCGCCGCCCCCGCCGTCCGCCGCCGCCAGCGCGCTGCCACCGCGGCAGAGGTCCACGCCCCATGGCGCCGTCGTGATGATCGACCACATGGAGCGGGACCGCAGCCGTACCTCAGCTGCCTCGAGCGTGCCGTCGGGCCGCTGTGCGTCCGAGCACCTGCTTCAGCAGCGGATAAGCCGGCTGCGGTTCGCCTTACAGCAGACGACCGGCGGCTCGCCTGCGGCCGCCGCTTCGCCGGTGGACCCAGGGCCGTCCTCGCGCGCTTCGTCAGCTGCCGGCCCGTCGAGCCGCCGCCGCGCGCTCCAAGTGCCCAGCCCGCCCTGCGCCCGGCCCGGGGCGCCCATGGCGGCGGCCATCGACGCCGTCAGCGGCTCGTCCATCGTACGCGACCTGCTGGCGCGGGGCATGGTCAACATGGCGGCGATGGCGGCGGAGAAGGCGGCCAAGGAGCGGCGCGCCAGCATGCGGCGGCGGTCTAGCGCCAACGGCAGCAGCGCGGAGGTGCTCGCGCTGCCCGAGAGGCGCAGCGAGCAGGTGGCGGCCACGGCTGCGCTTGAGGTGGAGCGGGAGCGGGAGCACCTAGGTCGCTGCCAGCCGGCGGCATCGCGGCGCCTGCATTCGAGCGACGGGGCCGGTGCTGCTGCCTCCTCGGCGCAAGTCCACCAGCGCATGGAGGATGCGTTCCGGGTGGGCCGCACCGGCAGCACCACACTTGCCGGCGGCGGCGGCGGCCGGCGCCACAGCAGCGGGTTTGTGCATGATAGGGTCGTCAGCGCGGCTGGCAGCGGGGCGCTGTCCGCTGGCAGCAGCCGGCAGCTGCAGGTGCCGTCGGCGGCGGCGGCAGCGCCGGCGGGACAGCTGACATGATGCGGGGTTTGTTGTTTGTCTGCCTACCCTGGTGCGTGGAATTTCACAACGTGGCTGCTGCCAGCTGCTGGGTGGGGTTTCCACGCGATGGGAAGAAGGGAGAGCACGCTTGCTAGCTATGTGTATGAAGGCGTGGAAGAAGACAAACTCGTAGCGTCGCATGCCGCTGATTTGGCCGGCCGCTGCTGTTCTGTCGCTCGTTGGCAGAGCGTGGGCCCACCGGCCAAGCATACATGTGACGAGCGAGCGCGCCAGAGGGCATGCACGGGTTCGGCCGCCCGACCAAATCAAGAACAGGGTTCGGCTGCTGCCCGACAAGACTAACAAGACGCACCAACACTTCGGGTCATTAAATGCGCGGGGGCGGGCCGCATAGCGCTATGCCTTGGTGATGGCTTCTCTGACACGCATGGCCGCAGGGGCCGGCACGAGCATGGCGCTCCATCCGCAGACCGCAGCAGGGGCGGCTGGTGGCGTGGGGCTTGGTTTGAAATAGAAATAGAAATAGATGTACGGCGAGCTTGACTCGCCGTGATTTAAGGAGGTAGGGCGATCAGGAGGGCCGAAGCCCCCTACGCGCCCTGTCCCCCGGGGGCTTTGTTTGCCCCAACTGGGCCGTGGCTGAGGAGTCTCGGTCCGGACGCGGCCTTCCGGGGGCAGGTAGGTTGGTGGGCCAGCAGGCAGGGCTGCGATACCGGCAGGATCGAGCTGCATGCGCGGGGCTAGCCAGGCCAGGCGGCCAGCGCCAGGGGCATTCATAATACCCGAGCAGCCCGGATGCAGCGGCAGGGGTGTATATAGCTAGGTATATATGTAGTGCCGGTGTCGGCTTACGCTTATGATGCACAAACACGTGGTTGCCTCCTATTGGGGCCCTACCTGCGTGGTTCCCATGCGTGCGCATGCCTTGGAGCACCAACTCCTGCTGTCCCATGGTTCCTGCTGGAGCAACCTGGGTGCTATGGTGTTCTCCGCCATGTGGGCGCGCAAGGCCTCCATGCATGTACAATGAGCTCAAGGCAACATGCGAAGGGTACTGGCTAGGCTGCAGGCGCCTGCAGCCCAGCCAGTACAAGCAAGGCCCTAAACGCCGGCGTTTAGGGCCTTGCTTGATGGCCGCATGTATGTATGCCTGCGGCATGTGGCTGGCATGGATGGGACGAGCGAGTGGTCGACTCGCGTGCGGCAATTACGGCGGCGCTTTGAGCCGGAAGAATGTTTGGTGACGCGACTAGGCGTGGTGGTGGTGCGTGTGCATGGCGGCGGCTGGGGCCCGACGGAAGTGAAAGTAGAGATAAGCGCCACCGGGGTCTGCCGGCGGTCGCATTCGGCGCGGGCCCACCTGGCGTGCGTTTGAAGGGAACGTGGTATCCCAGGGGCATGCACTGTATGATTGACGACGTGCGTGCGTGTGTGCTGCGGTGAGTGCCCCTTGCTTGCTTGCTTGCTTGCTTGCTTGCTTGCTTGCTTGCTTGCTTGCTTGCTTGCTTGCTTGCTTGCTTGCGCCCGCCTGCTGCGTGCCGGTGTATATGTGCCCATGCTAGGTTGCGGTGGTGATGCGAATGGTTAGGTGGCGTTGGTCGTGGCTGCGCTAGTCACTGGAGGGTACCTAGTGTATAGCTAGCGTAGGGTACAGGGGGAATGTGGAAGCCAAGGGAAAGTTAAGCAAGTAAGGCCGCCAGGACTGCCTTGCCCGAGTGGCGCTGACATCGTACGCGATCTGTTAACCTGCGGGCATGGCCATGCACGGTGAACATGGCGGCGATGGCGGAGAAGGCGGCCAAGGAGCGGCGCGCCAGCATGAGGCCCATGAGCGCAGGCGCAGGCGCCTTACTTCACAGCAGCCACCCTGAGGAGACACGCTTTACGGCAGCCCCGAAGCCCCAGCTGCTGCAGCACTGCCGGTACTGCGAGGGGTGCACCGACCGGCTCCTCCTCGACGCAGCGGCAGCAGAGCATGGAGGACGCGTTCCGGGCGGGCCGCACCGGCAGCTCGATTGATCTGCTGGCGGCTGCGGTGACCGTGGGCCGCGCCGTGGGCGCCGGCCGCCACGGACATCCGGCGAGCCTTCCGCCGTCTTGCACAGCGAGCGAGCTGGCGGGTTGGCGCTGAGAGCGTTGGCAGCGCTGGCCCTGACTAGGACTCTCGCTCGCTCCCCCAGGCCTGTAGCGATGCTGCAGGTGCGTATGATGGCGGGCGTCCTGCCTCGGATTCATTCCTGGCAGGAGGATCCTCCCAATACCTACCTGCTGGACTCGTTGACAGCCGACCCACGCTGCCCTTCGCTGCGCCCTCGGGGGGACCCAGGGGGGCTGCTCCCGCCCCGCCCGCCCCGCCTGACGCACGCACAAGGCAGCACTGAACAGCCGCTCATGAGGGGGGGCGCTCGGGACCGTTGTGAAGGGGAAGGTAAGGACGAGGACGCACTACAAAGACGCCACGCGCGCGGTGCAGGCCAGAGCAGGGGCCGAGCCAGTGGGACCAGCCGCCGCCACGACCGGCCATGGGGTGGGCGGGAGCCTCGCAGGGGCCGCCGCGGGGGCTCCGATCCGGCCCCGTCCCAGACTGCTGGGTCGCTGGGGCATGCGTACGTGCGTATGCATGCTGCATGCGGGGCAGGCTTGCTTGCGCCTGCGTGCGTACGACACCTGCTGCTGTTTCAACGCGTGTTGTACTGTCGTTGTCGAGGAGGCGCCCGCTCCTGTGAGGTGCAGGACTGAAACTTGCCAGCCTTGCCGGACGCACGGATGCACTTTAACTGTGCCTGCTGCTGTCGCCATTCCGCGGGCGGGCAGGCGCCGCAGACAACAGGCGTCAGCTGGGGCTCACAAAACGTTTCAATGGTTCCCAGCACGAGTGCCGGGCTGGACTGCGCGCTTCCGCCTTTGTGCGAGGCTGGTCGAACCTGCGCAACTACTTGCGGCGTGACTGAGAACAGCAAGTGTCCCGGCCTCGGCACATGCGAGCGACCGATATGCGACGCTTCGTCTTGAAGGCGCTCCTGCCGGCTGACCATCCTGCTGATCTATGCAGCAAAACATTTCCCCTCAGCTGCCCAACTAGCATTGGGAAAGGTTAGGACAACAGCACCGTGCGTGGTAGAAAAACACTTTTCGCAACGCGCAACCAGAACGTCAAAAGCAATCCAGCTTGTAACGCGAGCTTCAGCAGTCTCCCCATGTCTGTCTGTTGGTTGCAATCGATTTGCGGGAACCCGCACCTGAGCGTTATAACAGTTTCACGGTGGCGCGTTTCCGTGAAACGCGGGATCTGCCCCTCTTAGCGGTCAAGGCATGACACTTGCGACATACATGCATGCTTACGTGTCAACGGACTGCTGGAGTTCAACCTATTCACTCCTCGGTTTTTCCGGCAAAACAGATGCTGTAAGGTGGACATCTGCAGCTGCATATCTCTGTGTCAACTCTTCTAGGCGTGGTTGTCGAGCACTTGCCTGAGCTGTGTAGAGGTAGCACGAGGTAGCTCATTGGTAAACTCTTCGCGCTGCTGAACATGGGCTGCGTCACAAGCCGCGCCGCTGAACCCAGCGACAATCGGGGCGCTAAGTATCGACTCCCGTCGAAGCTTGGTGACGAGGTGAGAAACTTGCCGGCAACCCGGCGTCGCTAGTGACGCGACGCGGGCCATCCAGCGGCCAGGCCTTGCGTGGTAAAATGTTCAATTTATCCACGCTCCCGTCGCAGGCATGCGGTGGCGCGTCGCAGCACTCCTCAGGTAGGGATGGCCACCCATTGAAACGCGCCGACCTCGTAACAGCCACGAACAGTCTACAAACGCCCAGCGCTTGGGCGCCACGCTTCACTACGCTCTACCTTAATCATCCTCCGTTCCTAATCTGCAGGCCGCTCGCCAGGCTCAGCGCTCACGCCCACAGCGCCATCGACACCGCCGTCCGAGGCCTATCTCGCCGCCCCCGCGCGCTCGGGTCAGCGCCCTGCACAGCACTCGCCCGCGGTCAGCGACCACTGCGGCAGCCTGCGCACCTCCACCAGCGCCGTCTCCGGCACCCCCAGCACCAGCGCCGCCGGCCACAGCCAGTTCGGCGCCCCGCTCAGCCCGCTGGCCTCGCAGCCCTCGGGCCCGCTGCCGCCGGCGTCGCCCGTGCCGCCGAGTACCACCCCAAGCGCCGGCCACGACGAGCGGCCCCGGAGCCGCGCCGGCGCCCCCCAGCTGGCGACCTCCGCCCGGACGCTGCGCGTGCCGGCGGCCGAGGCCAGCCCCCTCCCGGGCTCCCGGGGCGGATCGCCGCACGCGCAAGCGTCAGCCTCGCATGCTCACGAGCCGGCGATCTCGGGACGCCAGCGACGGAGCTCGCTGGGACCCGGCTCGCTGCCCTCCGCTGCGGCCCACGTGTCCGTGGCGGCCGCTGAGTCGCCGGACAACGTGCGCGAGCTGCTGGCCAAGGGCATGGTGAACATGGCGGCGATGGCGGCGGAGAAGGCGGCCAAGGAGCGGCGCGAGAGCATCAAGCGCCGCGTCAGCGTCAACGGCCGGCCGGAGGCGCACTCGCCGGGGGTGAGGGCCGGCGAGGGACACAGCGCGGCGCATGAGGCGGAGCACGACGGTCACGGCGGTCACGGCGGGCACGGTCACGGCGGTCACGGCGGTCACGGCGGGCACGGCGCACACGCCGGTCACGGTGGTCACGGCGGTCACGGCGGTCACGGCGGGCACGGCCACGGCGGGCACGGCGCGCATGGCGGTCACGGTGGGCACGGGCACGGCCCACACGGCGGTCACGGCGGGCACGGCGGGCACCGCAGCGTTCAAGGCGTCGGCGCCAGGACGGTGCAGCCGCGCCGGGCGTCGTGTGAAGGGCACCGCAAATCGTGCGAAGGGCGCCGCCACTCCTGTGACGAGTACACCGCCGGCCAGGCGCAGCTGCATCAGCGCATGGAGGACGCGTTTCACGTCGGCCGCCACGTCGGCGCCACGCACGACGATGGCGGCGACGGATGGCACGGCACCGATTGCGGGCGGCCGAGTGGCCACGCCGGCGGCAACGGCCGGCAGCCGGCGGCGCTCATGTCCGCTGCGAGCCAGGGGCTTGTCATCTGAGCCGCAGAAAGTCAATGATGGCGTCAGCCCATTTCACGTGTGTGCAACTTTGTATCCTTTCGTGGTTGTTCGCCGGCCGCATGCCCGCCGCTGCCCCGAGGCCCGGGCGTGCAGAGGAGGCCTCCGCGCCCTTCCTGGGAGTGGCGGGGAGTCATGGGCTATATGGGCTGGGGAGTTTGATGTTAAATCTGAGGGTGAATGGCTCATAAGTGCCGCCATTTGGACGCGTTGCCTTTGAATTAGTCCCGCAACGGCATCCGCCGGAGGTGTCAACGAGGACTTAAATGTCAAAGAACACGCGTTATATTTAGTAGTTCCGTAGTGGTAACTGCCGGAGCTGTCAAGAGAGACTTTGATGTCGCAATGCGCGTTATGTGAAGTTGTGAAGTAATCCCGAAGTGGACGGTAGCGGCGACCGCCGGAGGGCCGTCGCCGCACCGCTACGGGCGCATGTAGCTGTCCTTTTGGCGGGGGGGGCCTGTCCTCTGGGCCCTCACTTATGCGTTTGATGCGTTTTCGCGCGCGTCGTGTGTGGATGGTGAATCTCCGGCCTGCAGCTGCATCTCTCCGCCTAGTCGCCTCCTGCCTACCTCCCCCCTATGAGCGGCTTACCATGTCCGCTGCCGTCCTCCCCGGGTCCCTGCTGTAACCGAGCTCACCAACCCTGTGGCCGGGGGGCTCTATCTGCCCCCAACATCCATGGACAGGCCCTGCCCTGCTCCCAACCATGCGCGGCAGCCGCCAGCCCGTCCCTGTAGCCCTGTCTGTGGGTGGCGCGGGTGGGAACCCAGCCCAGGACAGCCCGCTGAACCCAGCGTGGAAGTGGAAGTGAAAGTAACAGGAGGGTACCTGGGATGACCACCAGCAATGGCAGCCCGAGAATTCAAGGACGAGACCGGCAATTTTCGGTGAGGTTTGGTCAGCTTTGAGGCCTGTGCATTTAGCGAGGACGACAGGGGAGTGCCAGCAACGCCACCTTGCGTGCCTTGCACCAGCAGCTGCGGCCGCAGGCGCACCGCAGTGCGCTTCCGGGCGTCCCTCACGCCATGTGGGTCATGTCGCGGCCACAATGCTGCAGGACCGCCCCCTGGCGCCCCTTGGCACTGGCCGCACCCCAGGATCTGGCCGCTACCTGTGGCGCTGCCATGGGTGCTGCCAGCCAGGTGCGGGCCTCACGATGCCGCGGCTTGCTTGCATAGCGCGAGGCCCGCACACGCATGCCTCGGTTGCACCTCACGAGCTGTGGGGTGCCTGACAGCATGCCGTTGCCCAACCAGCAGCCACCGCCGCTAACGGGGTCCAGCCCCTGGCTGCAGCCCGCCGCGCCCCTCACAGCCAGGTCAGCGTGCCGCACAGGCGGCCCTCCCGCAGGTACGGCGCCCAGGCCGCCAGCAGCGCCGCGGCCTCGCCCGCCGACGCGCCGTCCCACCGCCTGCTGCTGCCGCCACCGCCGCCCGGCGCCGCCGGCACGCCGCCCGCCACCACATCCCAGCGGCTCTTGCCGCCAGGCTTGTCCGAGCCCCCGCCGCGTGCGCCCGCCGCGGCCGGGCCCTGCCCCGCCTGCGCCTCAGCGCCGCCCTCGCCGCCCTCACTGCCGAGCCGCGGCTCCCCGGCCGCCACCGCCGCCGCCGCGGCCGCCGTCGTCTCTGCGGCGGCCGCGGGCACCAGCGGCAGCGCCGAGGCGAAGCCGATGCCCCTGCCGAGCTGCACGTCGTCGCGCGGCCCGAAGCTCCAGGAGAAGGCCTCCTCGCGGCCGCCGTCGGGCCGCCAGCGCCACACCGACAGGCGGCAGCGGCCTGCGGGCGGCACGCGAGCAATCGGGGCGGAGCAGAGTCGGCGGCGGTGCGGTGCGGAGGGCCGTCAGCGACGGCGGCACGAGACCGTGAGACGGGCCGCTCCGGCCCATGGACCACACAGCGACCAGGTGCACACACGTAGCAAGCCAGGGAGCTCCGGCGGCACTAGCCTGATGCCAGCACCTGGCAGCCCACAGGTGGGCCCGGGACCGGCTGCCTGCGCCGCCCTCCCGCCCAGCGCCGGCCCTCACCGGGACTGGCGAAGCCCAGAGGCGGCGCCGAGTCGCCCGCCGGCACCGGCAGCGCCGCCGGCACGCAGCAGCGCAGGTACAGCCCGGCGGCGGCGGCGCCCTTGACAACGTGCAGCGCGGGCCGCCACTCGAAGCCCTGGCTCAGCAGCCCGCTGCAGCCGTTGGCGAAGCTGCCGTACAGCCAGGACTCGGGCTCGCGCCGCGCCAGCCGGGCGGCGAGGTCCTCCTGCCGTACGCTCCACTCGTACGGCCAGCCGGCGTCGGACCGGGGGCTCCGCACGCGCGGCACGGTGTTGTACCAGGCGCAGCTGGATCCAGCGCCGGGCGCGGATCCGGATCCACCGGCGCCGGGGGCGATGGAGGGCGGGACGGTGAAGCGGCCGGCGGCGGCGGCGGCCGCGGCGAGCGCGGACCGCCGGCTGGGGCTCTCAGCCGTGTACTGGTGTGGGTTTGCAGTTGGTGGTTGGGCAGGGGTTTGGTTTAGGGGATCTGGAGCTGGGTTGTTGATGGAGGCTGCAGCAGGCTGCCAACCGCATGCGCACACACACCTGTTGGCAATGAGATGTAGTCAGCCACAGAGGTGGTGGTGGTGATGGTGGATGGGGAGGGGGGAGGCAAGAGCAGGGCACGACAGGAGGGGGAAGTGCAGGGGCGGGCAGAGGGAGGGAGAGAGGGAGGGAGGGGCAGGGGCGGGGCTAGGGAAGGGCGGGGAGGGGACAAAGGACGGGGCAGGGGGAGGACGAGCGGGGGAGGGGGGCACGAGGGCGGGGGCAGAGAGGCGGCAGGGCAGGCACGGCGGGACATGCAGGGACCTGGCGTGCGGGGGTCCGGGGCCGGGGCGGGAGCAGCGAGGACGGGAGGGGACGGGGAGGCAGGGCGGCAGGGCAGGGCAGGGCAGGGCAGCAGGGCAAGCAGTGCAGTGTCAGGGAGGAGCAGCCCGCAGGCCCCCGCCACCCGCTCGCCCCCAGCCCCACGCCGCCAAGTGGCCCCGGGGCCCCACGCTTCCCGCTTCCCGGCTGCCGTGCTACCGCCCGCCCGCCGCCGTCCGGCCCTGCCGCGGGACCCACCTGGCACAGGAACAGGTGCTCCTCGCGGCCCAGCGGGTGCCAGGCCAGCGGCGAGCCCAGCAGCGGCAGGCTGGGCGCCACGTAGGCCGCCGGCAGCAGCGCCAGCAGGTGGGCGGGGCCAAGCTGGCACAGCCGCAGCTGCGGGGGGAGGGGCGGGGAGCGGGTTGGGGGCGCATTCGGGCCCGCGGAATCCTGGCCCCAGCGCGGCCCCAGCCTGACCTCGGCTTCCACAGAGTCGGGGTTTTGGACGAGCCCGGCGCATAAGCCCGGACGTCCCGCCCATGGCTGCTCCCTCATCTACACATCTTGAAGTACTATTCGATAAGCAGCGAGCTCAGAAGGATAATCGCAGCCACACCTGCTTGAACACCGCCAGCCGCTTGGACTCACGGACCGACCCGCGGTTGGCCTCCAGCCAGGCCGCCGCCGCCGCCAGCACGCTGCCCTCGCCGTCCGTGGCCCAGCCGTCGTACCGCGTCAGAGCCTCCATGGCCCCGGGCGGCAGGCCGCACAGCTGCCGGGCCAGGCCCGGGTCGGACAGCGCCGAGGGCGCGTCGCCGAAGGCCCAGGCCAGGAGCTGGCCCAGGCCCGGGGTGGAGCCGCTGCTGCCAGCGCTGCGGGGCCAGGGTCGGGTCCGGGCAGGGAGCAAGGGAGAGCAGGCACGGGCAGGGATGGTTGCGGGCACGGTTGAGCATGGGGGCAGGCGCGGTCACATTGGGGCGGCCCCGCTGTGCCCAAGAGGGCACCGCCTCCGTAAGCAGCACAGCGAGGCCCCCAGCCGCCTGGCTACCTGAGCGCCGGCCCTAAAGTGCAGCCCCCCCGGCCCCCGGTCCGGCCCGGGCGCTGTCGTACCTGTGCGCCGCCAGCTGCTGGCGGCACGCGGCCAGCAGCGCAGCCCGGTGCGCCGCATCGCGCGCCGCGCCCGAGTCGGGGAGTACCCCGGCAGGCCCGACCGCGTGCGGCTCGGGCGTGCCGGCGGCGCTGCGCGCGCGCTGCGCGTCCGTGCCGCCCGCGGGCTCCGGCGGCGTGGGCGACGGCCGCCGGGCCTGCAGCGGCGCCGCCGCCGGGTCTGCAGCGGCAGCGCCGTCGCCGGCGTCTTGCCGCCCCGCCCCGCCCGCGGCTGCGGCGGGGGGCTGCCGCGCGGCATGTGGGTCGTCGGGTGGCCGATGTGGATCGGGCTGATGTGGGTCATGTGGGTCGGGCAGCAGGTGGCGGCAGGCGTACAGCTCCGCCACGCCGGCCAGCGGCGTGGCGGCCACGCGGGCGGTGAGCGCCTCCATGCACGCCTCAACGCAGGCCTCCACCTGCGGGGCCGGGCGGCGTGTGAGATCAGGCGGGGGTGATGGAGCTTGGCAAGACGTCATGGCGCCGCTTCGTTTGGCCCTGGGCCGTCACACGCCAGCCCGCGACTGACTGGCGGCCGGCACAAGCAGCGGCCGGGCGGCCCGTGTCGCCCGAGACGGGAGCCGCAATCCGGTGCAACGAGCCCCACAGCTCCGCTGCTGCACGGTCGCAGCGGTGTGGCTGGGCCGGCCACCGCACAATGCCTAGTACAAGGATCTTATGATGATTTACAAATTGTTTCACATGTACATACGGTACCGCCCGTCTCCCACACCTGCAGGTACGCCGCCAGCCGCCGCACGCGCAGCAGGCTGTCGGCGGTGCCCGAGCCCAGCTCCAGCTTGCCGGTGTACAGGAAGCGCAGCACGGCGTGCGCGTGGGGCAGGTCCGCCTCGGCCTCCAGCGGCACGCGCAGCACGGGCCGGCTGCCAGCGGCGGCGGCGGCGGCGCAGTCGTCGGAGGCCGCGGCGGCAGTGGAGCCCGCGGCGGCGGGGGCCGCGGCGGAAAGGTCAGCCTGCGCCGCCAGGCGCGGGGAGCCCCCGCAGAGGAGCACCGAGTGGGCGGGCAGGGGCTCGCCCACGACGCGGATGTTGGGGCCGGCGGCGGTGGGGAGGTCGCGGGCGGTATTGGTCTTGTTCGCGCGTGGGCCGCCGCGGGAATCGTCGCGGTCAGGCTCGCGGTCGCTGTCATCCTCGTCGGCCTCGGCGTCGGCGTCGGCATCGCTGGATGCGGAGCTGTCCGAGGCCCTTCGGCGTTTGCGCGTCGTGCCTGCCTGCTCGGCTGACTTCTGTGTCTCCTCCTCGGGTTCCTCAGGCTCATCGCTGATGTAGAAGACGACGGTGCAGTCGCTGCGCTCCTCGCGACCGAAGAGCGTCGCAAGGAAGCTCAGCACCGGCGTCGCCATGGATGCCGAGGGGGCTGCAGCTGATCAATGATGCTGCCTAACTAGGTACCAGGCGGTTGTGTGCTTGAAACAGTCGCGTCTCGCGAAGTGCCGAGCAGCCCGCGCAGCTGGGCGAGTTCGTAAAATTTACTATCTTGTTTTGATCCTGTCCTATGTGATTTTTGCGAGTCCGCAGTGGAGAGGAGCTGGGAGCAGTGTGCACTAGAGGCACGAACACGCTCCACCCATCGGATTGCCCCCACGGTTGGCCCCTCCTGGCCCCCACGGCCCCCGCGCGCTTGCGCACACTACTGACTCACCGCACTCCCAAGTCCATGGGCCTCGGCCACTCAGTGGTGGATACGGAACATGCTGCAAGTCCGAAGCAGTGCCCGTTCCCCCTTGCTGGGCGCCCAGGGCAGCTCAGGGGCGCACGTGTAGACTCATGCGCACGCGTTGGCACACACCAGCTGACTGAACAGGACTGTGAAGTCGTTTGCGCCACATATCAAATATAACCCCACATTGCTTTGGAGGAGCGGGGGTCGCGACGAGCGCGGTGGCAACCAGCCGAGGACGCCCGCCAGGGGACGGCAGGGGCATGCCGCGGTGCACGGCGTGGGTGTCGGAGAGGCTTTGTCCCTTGCTCGCTTGCACCACATGTACTCGGTTACCCGAGACCTTAGCATTCTACACAGCCTCTGCAACCAACATCCGCGTAATAAAGCAACTCCTGCAATGTCGGCCGAGCATGTGCACCACCCAAAGTAATCCATGTTGTGCAATTTCGCGATATGCATATAACTGGCAGCTGCTAGGGAGTCACAGCGGGGAACGGCGAGGCGCCACGGAGGCTTGTGCGATGCACAAGGCGCGATAAGGGCACCCTGCTTGGCCTAG
Organism: Chlamydomonas sphaeroides; assembly: GCA_001662425.1. Lineage (NCBI taxonomy): Eukaryota > Viridiplantae > Chlorophyta > Chlorophyceae > Chlamydomonadales > Chlamydomonadaceae > Chlamydomonas > Chlamydomonas sphaeroides. The sequence continues at coordinate 6,330 of BDDC01000215.1, read as the reverse complement.
CGTACTGCAAGGCACCATATCATGCAAGGAGCAATTCGTGGAGCACGCTCCATCGGCAATGCGGCAACCGGGGGAGGCTCGAGGCTCGGCTCGACATCCAGCAAGACCCTGCTGGATATCACCTGGGACACGATTCCACGCGCAACCACCGATAACGAGGTGCGGGCTTCCCATCGCAACATCCGGCACTCCGCGGCAGCTCTCGCCTTCCGCGCGCCTGCCAGCCCCCTTTCACACCTACGCTTTCCCTCAACCTCCCTTACTGCCCCCGCCCCGCGAAGCTGCGCCTCATGTCGCTGGTCAGGGAGTTTTGCGCGGGCCACGAGGATGCGCGCATCTTGGACTCCATCTTCGAGCTGCTGTACGAGGAGACCTCGCCCAACATCATGGACGCGGTGCGGCCCGGCCAGCCCTGCGCACCCCGCCCCGCCACCCCCAGCCAGCTGCCTAGCAACGCCAGAGGCCCCGCACCGCACGAGCCGCGGCCCTAGCCGGCCGCTCGCCGGGCACGGCTGGCCTGCCCGCCGCCAGAGCCGCTGCTGGCGACGGCACTGGCACTGCTGCAGCGGGGCGGGCTACTGCATTCGTGCCCAGCCACAAGTGCCCAGCGGCCCACGGATGCGCGGACGCTGGATCGCTCGTGCCGCTTGGCCATACCCGCCGCCATAGGGCGGCGCCCCGCACAGCCCCATCCCGCCGCCCTCCCGCCCCTTCCTGCCCCTGCCCGCCTGCCTCCCCCTCGGACACAGGACGCGGGCCGCTCCGCGCTGCACTGGGCCGTGTTGCACGGCCAGGCTCAGCTGGTGCGGGCGCTGCTGGAGGCGGGGGCCATGGTCAACACGTTTGCCAAGGTGGGGGCAGGGGGCGGCAAGGGAGGGAGCCAGGGGGGCAGGGGGACGGGGCACAAGGACGCCGGACGGCGGGGGTGGGCTCGTGGCTCCCACCACCACGGTGGCTCACAAGCCATGACGACCCTGCGGCACGGCGGCGACCAGCTCTCCCTGGGACCCGGAGTCCGGCGGCCTCGGCCGCACGGCATGCTCGCAGGCCAACCGGCCGGCGCCACGCCACTTTTCCCCTGGCCACTGCTTGCGTCCATGCCGCCCGACCCCTAATGCTTCCCACCTCGCCCTGCCTCCTTCCCCTCCCCACCTCCCTCCCCTTCGTGCCTGCCCCCCTCCCGCCAGGACGGCTCCACGCCGCTGATGGCGGCGGTGCGCAAGGGCAGCCTGGAGGTGGTGGAGCTGCTGCTGGACGAGGGCGCCAAGTTGGAGCTCATCAACACGGTGGGGCGGGGGGTGGAGGGGAGAGCAGGGGAGCGTATGTTCAGCTTATAGGGCCGAAATAGAGTACCACCCCACGTGTGTGTTTTGGGGAGTCGAAGGGGCAGTTGGGCTGCTGCTGGACGGCGGGGCGGCCAAGCCCAAGTCGGTTTGGCCAGCATGCCGCACGATGCCGGCCCCGGGGCTGCTGACACGTGCGCGTGTGCACGCTGCCCGACTGCCCCCGCGGCCCTGCCCTCTGCTGCTGCCGCGCCGCCCCGCAGGCCACGGGCGCGGGCCCGCTGCTGCTGGCGTGTGTGTTTGCCAACAGCGACCTGGTGGGGCTGTTGCTGGAGCGCAAGGCCAGCGTGGACGTGGTGAGGCGGGGGCGTGGTGATGGGGCTTGGGATGGGCATGGCGGCGGTGGCTGGTGCGGGCGGTGGTGATCGCTGTGCGGAGGGGCCGCGCTGGGTGCAGGACAGGGGCGCAGGCAGCGGCGCGACTGCGGTGCCTGAGTGCAGTTACCGCAGCGGCGGTGTTCCATAATTCGTAGCCACACGGGGGCCGTGGCGGCTGCCTCCCTCGCGTCCCCTCAGATCCCCTCGCGTCCCCTCAGTTCCCCTCGCGTCCCCTCAGCTACCCTCGCGTCCCCTCAGCTACCCTCGCGTCCCCTCAGCTCCCCTCGCGTCCCCTCAGTTCCCCCCGCGTCCCCTCAGCTCCCCTCGCGTCCCCTCAGCTCCCGTCGCGTCCCCTCAGCTCCCCTCGCGCGTCCGCTGCCCGCCGCCGCGCCCTTCCCGCTGCCGCCCAACAGGGCGCGGTGACGCCCCTGGTGGCCACCGCCGCCAAGGTGGCGGAGCCCAAGCCCACCGCCGAGCAGTACATCCAGGTGGGGGCGCCAGGACGTGGGGAAGGGGCTGCATGCCTGACATGCACCTCAAAACCATGGCCCAGGTCCTTGTCGCCTTTCGTACATCAGGACCAGCAGCCTAGGTCGCGACACCCTTCCCAGTCCGCCGCGGCCCAACCTCCCGCCCGCCCCGCCGCCCCTCGGCCCCTCGGCCGCCCCTTGGCCGCCCTCAGATCGTGGAGCAGCTGCTGGTGGCCGGAGCCAACCCCGAGGTCGTGGTCAACCAGGTGTGGGGCCGGCGATGGGGGCGGCCGGCCGCCGTGCTGGGCACGGTCGCGGTGTGACCAGAGATGGACGTGCGGCGGTGGTGCCGCGCTGGCACTGGCAGCCCCCGCGCTGACCTGCCACGCACCCTAGGTACCCGCAGCTACCCGCCGCGGCCTCCCCTTCTCGCCAACTGCGGCAACACGTCCCTCCCTTGTCCCATCCCTTCCCCTCCCTTCCTCCTCTCCCACCTGCCCTCCTCGCCCCCCCCCACACACACAGGACAAGCAGGAGACGCTGCTGCACAATGCGGTGGCTCGCAACCAGCCGGGTCTGGTGCGGGCGCTGCTGAGGGGCAGGGCCAACCCGGACGCGCCGCTCAAGGTGAGGCGGCCGTGCGGGCGCGCTGCCGGCGGCGGCGTGCTCGGGGGCGGCATGGGACGGGGCGGCGGCGGCGGGGCTGGGCGGCGGGGGTGGTCGGCTGGCGCAGGGGCTGTGTCCTGGGCTGCCGTCGGGACGACCGGCGCCGCGGCAGGCGCACAGCGTGTCGTCCACGTGCCCCATGCCCCACCCAACCCGCGCTTCCTTGGCCGCGCCTCCCTCCCTCCCGCCCTCCCTCCAATCACAAGCTGTGCCAAAGCTTCCTTCCTCCTCCGTTCCCTTATGCTGTGTGCACTGTCTCCCTCCCTTGCCCTCCCAGGACGGTGTCACGCCGCTGATGACGGCGGTGCGGCTAGGCAGCTGCGAGCTAGCGGAAGCGCTGCTGGACGGCGGGGCGGCCATCGAGGAGAAGAACGAGGTGGGGCATGGCGCCGGCTGGGGTGCCGGTCGACAGGAGGGTTCTGGGTGGCGGAGCTGATGTGCGGCCGGCGTGCCGCCGCCGTGCGCGCCTCCCCGATGCCGTCCCTCCTTCCCCACGCCGCCCTGCTCTGCCCTCCCGCCCCCTCCCTGGCAGTTCAACGGCAAGACTGCCTTGGCCATGGCCTGCAACCTGGGCCACCTGGAGCTGGTGCAGCTGCTGCTGGCGAGGGGCGCGGCGGTGGGCGAGCGGTGGTTCAACCCCAATGTGAGGCCGCGGAGGCAGGGAGGGCGGGCGAGAGGGAGGCGGGCAGGGCGGGCGGGCGGGAGGGCCAGCGCCGTGGCAGGGCGGCAGGGCAGCTTCCAAGCTGGAGGCCGGATGACCGAGAGCTCCTTGTCCTCTTACCCATCCCCGCGCCTGCGCCCACTACACCCCATGGCAGTGTTTCGCTGTCCGCGGACGTGCGGGGCCTGGGACGGTTGCACTGCACTGCGACCTCTGTCACTGCTCTCGCTATCTCTCTGCCCATTGTATCACACACGCCTCCTCCCCTTCCGCCCGGCCAGGACTACAACACGCCGCTGCTGCTGGTGGCCACGAAGTGCGACGACTCGCTGGGCCGAGCCCCCACCCTGGCCGCCTCCCTCAGCCGCGGCGCCAGCATCCCTGCCCTCTCCGCAGCGCTGGCGGGGGCCGCCTCCGCCTCACCGCTGGGCGGCCTCACGCCCTCGGCCTCGGCCTCGGCCCTCGCGGCGGCCGGCTTGGCGGCGGGGTCCGGGCCCGCTCCTTCCATGGGCTCGGCTTTTGGGTCGGCGCTGGCGGCGGCGGGGGTGGGCGGCGGCTCGTCGTCGCCGCCGCTGGCGACGCGGCGGCCGCCCAGCGGCCCCGGGCTGGCGCCGATGGCGTCGGTCCGCAGCGGCGGCACGCAGGTGGGGCGGGGCGGGCGTCGGCGTGGGTACAGTGCATGTTGGGAGCTGGCTGTGGGAGTGGAGCGAGGGCTGCAGCCTTGGGCACCCACGACCCTCCATGTGCAACTTGCCCGCCGAGGTTGCGGCCGCGTGTGCAAAGCGCAGCTCGCCGATCTCCCGGTCCTGCTCCGCTGCTCGCCCCGTCCACACCCCACTGCGGGCCGCTCCCCTGCCCCTCTGCTCCTGCCCCACCCCGCCAGGTGTACATGGACATTGTGCGCGTGCTGCTCAAGGCCGGCGCCGACCCCAACACGCAGGGCTCCAAGGTGCGCAGCCCGCACACGCCCCGGCGTGCTGCGCGGGCCGTGTTGCTTGAGCTTATATGCCAACACGCTGCGGCACACACAGCGAACCACGGACTGCCGTCCCCGGCAAGGCCGCTGCGGCCCAACCCGTCGCCCACCTCCCCCCCACCTACCTCTACCCATTTTTTTACCCATCTCCCCTGCCCTCCCCTGCCCTCCCCTGCCCTGCCCTGCCCTGCCCTGCCCCGCAGCACGGCTCCACCGCGCTGCAGGTGGCCGTGGACAACTGCCACACGGGGCTGCTGCGGCTGCTGTTGGAGTCGGGAGCCAACCCCAACCTGCCCGACGCGGTGAGCGGCGCCCGTGGGGGGCAAGAGGGGGCGATGGCCGTGGGGGCACAGGACAGGGGACGGCTAGGCAATGGCAAGGGCACGGGCACGGCCCTGCCGCCGCCCCCGAACCGCCCTGCCCTACCCTGTCCTACCTCGCCCTGACCCGCCCCCGACCTGCCCTGCACCCGCCTTGCCCCCGCCCTGCCCCCAGTCCGGCACCACGCCGCTGCTGACGGCGTGCACCGAGGGCTACGAGGAGATGGCGGCGCTGCTGCTGGCGGCGGGCGCCAACCCCAACCACATGCGCAGGGTGGGGCGCCCGGGGAGGGGGCGCCCGGGGAGGGGGGCGCCCGGGGAGGGGGGCGCCCGGGGAGGGGCGCGCCCGGGGAGGGGGGCGCCCGGCAGCGCCGCAGCCATGGCGCACCAGTCCCCCACCCGCCCGCCCAGCCCCCCGCTGACCCGCGTCCTTACGCGACGCCCTCCCTTGTGCGCCCCGTCTCCCCACACCCTCCCCCACCTCCCGCCGCCCCCACCTCCCGCCGCCCCGCCCCCGCCCCCAGGACGGCTGGACGCCCCTCATGGGCGCGGTGCTGTGCCGCTCCTCCTCGCTGGTGTCGCTGCTGCTTGGCGCGGGCGCGGCGGCGGGGGCCATGGTGCCGCCGGGCGAGCTGCTGGCGCTGGTGCGTCGGCAGGAGACACCGGGGCTGGGCGGGGGTGGGGGCCATGGATTGGGTGGGGCAAGGCGCCTGGGCGGGGGCCGGGTGGAGGGACACCGGACGGGGCGAGGCCAGCAGGGGAGTCGGGGGCCGGGGGCCGGGCCAGGGCGCTTCCGAGTGCAGGCCAGCCCCCGTGGAAGGTCCGGGACGTGCTGCCCCGCCCTCGACCCGCCAGCCCCCCTGCCCTGCCCTCGACCCGCCAGCCCCCCTGCCCCGCGACCCCTGCTCCCGCGACCCCCTGCCGCCTGTGCTTCCCGCCCCCGGCACCCCCGGCCCCCTCCCCGCAGGAGAGCACGCCGCTGATGGCGGCCTGCGGCGAGGGCGCGCTGGACATCGCCCGGCTGCTGCTGGCGGCGGGTGCCGACCCCAACACAGCCAACTCGGTGAGCGCCGCACGCGGCTGCCAGGGAGGCCCCCGAAGGGGGCCCCGACGGAGGCCCCCGAGGGAGGCCCCCGAGGGGACCCCCGAGGGGGCCCCCGCCCCGACCTGCCATGTGGCCTCCGCACCGCCGGGGCCGTCTGGCCCTCACCCCGCCCGCCCCCTGCCCCCCGCCCCCCGCCCCCCGCCCCGCAGTCGGGCCAGACGGCGGTGTGGTGCGCCTGCCGCGGCGGCCTGCCCGAGGCGCTGCGGCTGCTGCTGGAGGCGGGCGCACGGCTGCGCCCCGCGGGCAAGGTGTGCGGCCGCCGCCGCCGGCACGAGCAGGGCAGGGCTGCTGCGGTGGCGGACAGGCACGGCGGGGTCTGCGCCTGGAGAGTGCGCCGCTGCCGACCGAGCCCCTCCCCCCCCCACCTTACGATTTGCAACGAGTTCGTTACTCCCACGGTGCATCCCCCGCCTTACGATTTGCAACTAGTTCGTTACTCCCACGGTGCATCCCCCCGCCTTACGATTTGCAA
>BDDC01000214.1:68266-86573 GCA_001662425.1 Chlamydomonas sphaeroides | reverse complement strand
CCCTCCCCTCCCCTCCCCTCCCCGGCGCATGCCGCAGCCCCGGCTAACAGCGCCCCCCGGGCTTACAGCGCCCCCCGGGCTTACAGCGCCCCCCCGGGACACAGCGCCCCCCCGGGACACAACGCCACCCTCCAAGCGCCGCGGGGCTTGCAGTGCCAGTGCGCTACTCGTGGGTCGCAGCGCCCCGCCCCATGGTCCTCTGCGCCCTCCCCAAACCAGCCCCCACGCCCCCAAACGCGCGCCCCGCAGCCTCAAGTACCAGGGGGCGGACGCGCTGCATGAGCGTGAGCCGCAGGCGCTGCCCGGGCAGCTGCAGGGAAGCTACCTGCGCCGGCCGCCAGGTGGGCACGACGGGGCTGCGGAAGCAGCGTATCACGCCTTCATGTTTAGGTTGTGGAGACTCGCGGCGCTCCCGGACGTGTGGCGGCCGCCGGGTGCGGGCAGCGCCTAGAAGCGCAGCGCAGGTGGGGGTCAGCGGGCGGCCCTGGTGGCCCTTCCCCCGCCCGGTGGCCTTTGGTTTCGCTTTTCAATTTTCAGTCGCTGGGCTGACGGCAACAACTGACGGGCGAGTGCGCTGGCGCCCTGTCTTCTGCCATGGCTTAGCCTACGACCTACTTTGCCGTGGCTACCTGCATCCTCATCCTCAGCAGCAGCCTGACGTTGAAGTGCCCCTGCTGCCGCCCCTGCTGCCGCCCCTGCTGCCGCAGCGCCGCTGCGGGGCTCCGACCCGCTGGCGGCCTTCTGCTTCTACCAGGTAGGGCCGGCAGGCGGCCCAGGCGGGCGCACGGCCGGGGCGCCGGGTCTCGCGTCCGTAGGGTGGCTCTCTGTGGGCTGGCCGCGCTTGCTGGCCGCACGTGGATGCCGGGGGTCCTGCCGGGGGTCCCCGGGGGCCGCCGCAGCGCGGCGAGGCTCGCGTGTCCAGGGCGTCCCTGGCGAGGGGCGTGGCAGGCTCGGCCCGCAGCCTGGATCCGCAGCCTGGATCCGCAGCTTGGATCCGCAGCCTGGATCCGCAGCCTGCGCCTGCGCCGCCTCCGCCTAACCCTGCGGGTCCCCAGGGTCAGGCGGAGCTGGGTGCGGCCTCCCGGGCCGTGCCGGTCCGCACCTCGTCCGGACCGACCCAAGCCCCGGTCGCCTGGGGCGTCCGTCCCGCAACCGACGCCACCCGCAGGGCCAAGACCTGCCCGGTTTCACGCTGCGACGCACCAACCTCACCGACACCTACGGCTTCGGCTCCAACGCGCGGCCCCTGGCGGCGGCGTGCCTGGCGGACCCGCGCTGCGTGGGCTTCGCCACGGACGGGGTGAGCGGCGCTCTATGGGCGGGGCGCTCCTGGGACCGGGGTACGACAGGCGCACCGCTGCCGAGGCTGCAGTGCAGTGCGGCAATGCCGCCTGCTGGCCTGCAGCCTGGACGCTGCGCCGCCATGTCACACCTGCTCGCGCGACGTCCAAGCACACTGAGCCCTGCCCCCGCCAACCCACGGTCTCCCGCGCCCCGGCCCCGGCCCCAGACCCTCAAGCTGCTGGTGAACCTGGTGCTGGTGTCGCCAGCGCCCGAAAAGTACCCCAACAGGGGCCAGGGCCTCTTCGTGCGCGCCGGCCAGGCGCTGCCGGGTACGAACGGTGCTGCGTGTGTACAGTACCTTCCCATGCTGCATGACGAGGATGCTGTCACGGTGGTGCTGTGTTGCCTTATTACCCTGCTAAGGGTGATGTGTTGCCTTAATTCCTTGCTCAGGGTGCTGTGTTGCCTTGATACCTTGCTAAGGGTGCTGTGTTGCCTTAATGCCTTGCTATTGATACCTTGCTAAGGGTGCTGTGTTGCCTTAATGCCTTGCTAAGGGTGCTTTGTTGCCTTAATGCCTTGAATGCCTTGCTAAGGGTGCTGTGATTGCGTGATGATGAGGGGCTGTGTTGTGGGGCGATGATGGGGCTGTGTGGTGGGATGGAGCGCCGCTGCTGATGTGACTAGCACCTCCGTGGAGGTTCAGGGTCTGGCCGTGGCCCCGGTGGGCGACGCCGGGGTGGCCCCGGTGGAGCTATCGGCGTGCCATGGGCCCGGGGCGGGCCGGAGGGTAGGGCGAGAGGCGGCCGGGGAGGCTGCTGCCGGACCTGGCCTGCTGCGGGCGGCGGAGCGCGCAGCGGAGCGGGCGGCGAGCGGGGCGGGGGCGGGAAGATGGCGCATTGGGGGCGGGTGGGCCTTGCAGCTGGGGTTGCCCCGGCGCCCGCCGACTGATTGGCCTGCCGCACCGCGCCCGCCGCCGCCGCCCCCAGTGGTCTTCCCGGCGGACTCGCCGCCGCCGGCAGTCAAGCCGCCGCCGGCGGCGCGGCTGGCGCCAAGCCCACGAGGCCCGCCGCCGGCATCGCCCTTGGCGCCGCCGACGAGCCCGGATATGCCGCCGCCGGCGCCGCCGCAGCTGCCGCCAGTCAGCAGCCAGCCGCCGGCCGTGCCGGCGCCAGTCACCAGTCCCGGTAGGATTGCTGACTGCTGCTCTTGGCAAGCTGACCCAATGACAGCAGTCTGATCAACTTGCTCGGGTGATGGCTGTTGTTGAGCTAACCCATGCCAGGCCTGTACCAGCTGTGTTAGCCTACCGTTGCCCTGAGCACTGAGCACTGAGCCCCGACGCCGCCTTACCGCCTGTTGCCCATGTGTGTCCCGCCTCCCCAGGTGCCCCGCCGCCCGGCACGTACCCGCCGCCCGCCTACCCGGGGACCCTCCCGTCGCCATCGCCCCACGCGGTCCCGGCCTACCCCCCTGCCGCCGAGCCCGCCCCCCAGCCGGAGCCCGCTGCGCTGCCGTCTCAGCCGCAGCCGCCCACCCAGCCGCCGGCCGCGCCGCCGCCGCCTAGCCCCGAGCCGCCCGGGACTCCGCCCACTGCGCCGGCGCCCGGCTCGCCGGCGCCACCAGCGCCTCCCAAGCCGCCGGCGCCCAAGCCTCCCAAGGCGCCCAAGGTGAGGCCCAGCCCGGCACGAGGGAGGCCTGGCACGCAGGCTTGGGGCACAGCCGCCTCTTACTCTTCGCGCTGACCGCCGTCCTTGCATGACCCCCCACCCCACCCCCCCACACACATACGCATACCTATGTGTGAACACACGCTTTCTGATTGGCTCCCTCCTGCTGCCCACACGCCCGCAGGCGCCTCCCCTGCCTCCCTTTCCTCCGCCACGGCCGCCCAAGGCGAGTATGCCTGCCGCTGCTGCCTGCCAACACTGTCCGCCGCTTGCCGCTGCCTGGACATGACTAAAACCCCTCCCCCACGCGCGCACGCCCATCCTTCACGCAGCCTCCCAAGCCGCCGTCACCGCAGCCGTCGCCGCCGCCCATGCCGCCCAGCCCGCCCAGCCCGCCCAAGCCCCCACCGGCTCCCAAGGCCCCGCCCTTCCCACCGAAGCCGCCCAAGCCGCCCTCCCCGCCCTCCCCGCCGCCGACCCCTCCGCGGCCGCCATTGCGGCCGAAGGTTCCCTCCCCGCCGCCCAAGCCGCCACCAGCGCCCAAGCCCAGCCCTCCGGCGCCTCCCACGTCGCCGCCGCCGCCGCCGCCACAGCCTCCTGCCTCGCCCGCCCCTCCGACAACGGAGGGCCCTGCGCCGCTTCCTCTGTCCAGCCCGCTGACGCCCGAACCCCCGCCGCTGACTGCCCCGTCGCTTCCCGCACCCAACTCGCCTTCGTGGCCCCAGCCCCCCGGCCAGCCGCCGCTGTTTCCCCCGCCGACGGGCTCGCCGCTGCCCTCCCCCGCCGACTTGCCCGCCGGCCAGCCCGTCGCGCCGGAGCCGTCTACGGCGCCGCTGCCGGCGTCGCCGCTGCCTTCGCAGCCGCTGCCTCCGCCGGCGCCGCTCGATGCCGCCACGCCGCCGGCGGGCCCCCCAGCGCCGCCGCCATTCCCCAGGCCGGCGGTGTCACCCACGGCCGGTGAGGCGGGCCGCCATGCAGGCGTTCATACGACGCACCGTACGACGCACGTACGACGCACATACGACGCATGTACGACGCGTGTACGACACATGTACGATACACGTACCGACGCTTCGGCCCCCCGGCCCCCGGCCCCCGCAGGTTGTCTCGTGGGCGTGCGGCTGGCTGGCACCTCGCTGGCGACCCTGTCGGGCGTGGAGGTGCGTGCTGTGGTACGGCCGTGTGGCCGTACAGTACGGATGAGTGTGGGATGGACGCAGCCGCCGTACAGTACGGATGAGTGTGGGACGGACGCAGCCGCCTGCGCGGTGGCTGCGGCGCGGCCTCCGCCGCGCGGCGGCTGGCCGGGCGGCGGGGTGCTGCCGCCAGCTGCGGGCCGTCAGCCACGCTCACCACCCTGCCCCCCCTTACCTTAACTTTCCCCAACAGGGTGTGGCCGCCTGCCGCCAAGCCTGCGCCTCGCAGCCCGGCTGCTCCCACATCGTGTACGACAGCACGACAGGCGGTTGCGAGCTGGCCAACGACCCGCTCAAGGGCGGCACGGCGGTCAACGCCGCGGACGCGGCCGCCACGACCTGCCTCCTGCAGCCCAACCTACAGGGTGCGCCGCGGCCATTGAGCCTTGATAAACAGAGTCAGTTGAATCTACCATATCGATCTGAACCGTCGGCGTATCGACAGCACCACTAGCCTAGGGCAGCGGGCGGGCGCGCCTCGCCTGGGAGGGCAGCTGCAAAGCCCCTCTCCAGCGCCCTGTCCTCTTATGCGTATGCGTTCCTGCTACCCTTCACGCCTTGCTGTCGCGTGCACCCCAGCGCACACGACGGCTGCGTGCCGCACCCGGACGCTGCCCTGGCGCCTCCGGGGCGCGTGAGGAAGGACGCCCTCCCGCGTGCTGACCCTCGGCCCCTCCCTCCCCCGCCCCGCCCCGGCCGCCCTCGCGGCCCGCAGGCACGCGCTACGTGTGCGTGGAGGGCTGGGACGTGCGCGGCAGCTTCCGCGGCAGCCAGCTGCTGCCGTCCAGCGCGGCCCGGGAGGCGTGCGCGGGTAGCTGCGACGCCATGCCCTCGTGCACGTGAGGGCCTGGGCCTGGGCCTGGGTTGGGCTGGGGTGGGGCTGGGCTGCAGGCGGGCCTGCATGGAGCCGGGCTGCGCTTGGCTCGGCGCCATGGATGGCCGCCACCCGCATATGGGAGCCTCTGAGCGGGCTGGGGTGGGGATGGGGTGGGATGCATGCTGGGTCAGAGGCGACGGTGGAGGGGGCTGGCTGCGAGGGCACGAGCGAGCGAGCGGTCGGGCCCGCGGCGTAAGCAGGCACACGAGGTGGATGGCGGCCTGCCCCTGGACGGGTCCCTGCCCGCGCCCCCTAGCTGCCCTCACACACTGGCCCCTCCCGCCCTGCTGCCCCACCCCGCCCCTGCCCCGCACAGCTTCTTCACGCTGCAGACCAACGGCGCCTGCCTGCTCAAGGCCGACCCCGTCACCGTGCGCGGCTCCTTCCTGGGCTCCACGGGGCCCTCGCGCCTGGCGCAGGCCGTGTGCCTGCGGGCGGCGGTCTAGCGCGGCGGCGGCTGCAACGGAGCCAGCGGGGGAGGGCAGCTTCTCGGCAGCTGCCCGCTCCCAAGGCTGCGGCCAGGGTCAGGGGCAGCCAGTCCCCCGCGAGGGAGGCTGCCGCGGGGATGTGGGCTACCCAAGGAAGGGCCGTGCAGGGACGTGTGGTGCCGCGGCCACGGATGGCCGGGCCAAGGTCAGCTGACTGTCCGGCGTAGTGTCCGGGGCAGGCGCTGAGGCGGCCCCCCGCGGGTCTACTGGCGCGGGGGCGCATGTTGAGGCGCCGTCATGCAGTGTTGTGGCGACCCGCGGCAGCTTTGCGGTCCTGCCGTTTCAGGCAGTTCGGGCGGCTATGTCCGGCCAGTGGGGTGAGGGCACGGAGATTCGGTGTGCCCGACCGACGGTATGCGTCTGGTCTGGGTGGCCTCTTTTGGGGGGGGAGCCATGCACCCATGCGCAGCTGCGACAGGTTCGCGTACGGTAGGCGCGGGGGCCTTCTGGGGCAGGGCCACAGCGGCGCGTATCGAGGAGGATCGTGCTGCGCTGGCGGCGGCGCAGGTGGTGGCATGTTCTGGGGGCTGCAGTGTTGCGGCGACCCGCGGCAGCTTTGCGGGCTGGGGTGGGGCGCTGGCATCGGTGTTGGGCGCGCCCAAGCCCCCAGGCCGTGTTCGTGCATCTTTGTTTGCGCGCTGTCCATTGTTGTCGCAGACAGGCAGGCAGGCAGGCTCTTGCACTGGCGTCGTGAGCGTGTGAGGGTGGTGCAGGAGTTGGGCAGGCGCAGGCGTGGCAGGTGTGCAGACATTGCAGTCTCCTGTAGGCAGTGATGTCTGGAGCAGGTTGCTGCGCAGTTGCTGGAGAAGCACAAGGGCCACGAAAGGAGCCACGAAGCTATGTGCACTTTGTGTAGTTGCTTTTGCGAGCTGGCTGCGTCCTCGAGGCAGGGTCGCGAGCCTCACCATGGACGGCAGCGCAGAATGCTGCCGTTGCCGCGCACCCGCGTGCTTCCTCTCTTCTCTGGGACTTCCCGTGCCGGCTGTCGGCGGCCGGCGGGGGGACGTGTGAATCGAGCACGCGCGGGGCAGGGGGCTGCTGTGGCTGTGGGGAGTAAAGCCGCCTGGTCAGCTGGATGGGCCGGCAGGTGGCCCGACTACGCTTTCCTCTGCATTGGTCCGCGCACGTGCTGTATTGCTCTCATGCTCTGTGTTCACGACTCCCACCATCCCTCGTGCTTGTGCGGGGTGACGTGTTGGGCCGCCTACCTCCGCCTTGCGCTGCGGGCGCACAACAGCCGAGTCACCCACCCAGGGGTGTATCCCTTGTGTTCGCTTCAAAGGGGCAAGCACAAAGCCTCATCTTACAGCGGAGCTCTCAAACATGCGACTCCATCCTCAATGCACGGGGCCAGCACCCAAACGCCCCACCGCCCAGGTCCTGGCCTGCCCACCACGCGGGGCAGCTACAGCAGCCTGCCTCCGGACGCATGGCGCAGCCACAGCCGGGGCCGACATGCCATACATCAGCTCACCAGCTGCAGTCGCCACGACCCCACAGCGGGCCTCGAAACGCAGCGAATCCAGCCTCCTTACGCCAGGTCGGACAGCCAGCGTGCCCCGGGCGCGTATGCGGCGGCACTCGACCTCCTACATGCAGACATCACAGGCTCACTCGGACCTCGCCCAGGAGGTGCTCTGCTCCTGACCTCACCTGGACAGCACCGCGACCTTGCTGCCGCCGGTGCTGCGCCCACAGGAGCGTCCGGGGGCTCGCACACCAGAGCCCAACCTGCGCAGCCCCCTCCACACGCAAGGCACTTCGCCTGCCGAACCTCACACGGCAGGCCGCCGGGAGGGACCCCAGCCGCACAGCCGCTGACCGGTATGCAACACACGACATCAGCTACCGCACTGCCAATGCCAAACACGCCAATCGCAGCGCGCGCTGCCACATCTCATCCGAGGTACACCGCCGGCACGGCAAAAGTAGTTTGATACACAGGAAAGGCGCGGGGGCCACAGGGCCCGGACGACGCCATCAAAGAGCGAGAGGGACCCGCGGGGCAGCGACGGCTGAATGGAGCCCCGCGCTGCCCGCGCCGCCGCAGGCAGGCTCAGACACATGGCACGGCGCGCCCGGCCACGGGCGCCCGGCCGCGCCGGCAACGACAAAATCAAAAAAGGGCGCAGACGCGGCCGTCTAGGGGCACTGCGCATCCCCAGGCGCACCGCGCGCGATCGCGCAAGCTAAACAGGCGGGCGCTGGCGGGGCGCCCTACAGTCAAGCATGTCGGAACACGGAAATCCAACAACATCCATTTGCGACAGCACATCCAGCGGCGCAAGCCTGGGCTGCACGTTGTCGTAGCAGCACTAGCATTTATCGCATTCGCAGTAGTGAGCAGTAGCAGCCGTCTACCAAATCAAGTACAGCGGCTGTCCGACCCTAGCAAGAAACGGGCCGGCCGCTAACCGTCGGCAGCGACCGAGACGGCAGCCCAGCCCGCTAGGCAATGGCCGCGGAGCGGCCAGGCCTGGCCATTGGCGCCTGCGACGCCGCCGACCTTATCGCAGTCGCCCAGCTAACACACGCAGTGCCGCATGCACGCGCAAGCGCGGGAAGCCGCTGTAGGCCTTGGGCTAGTGAGGAACAGCGCGCCAGGACTGCCCACGTGCTCCCGGCCGGCTCACCCACAGCTTCACCTCGTGGCCGCCACCCAATGCCACGCCACACCTCTACTGTCATCGCATCAAACACAGCCCCACGTCACCCGCTCCAATAACTTCACTTCACTTATCGCAGCACAAGCCGCCGCTGCCGCGCAAGCGCTGCCTCCCCTCCGCACACGCCACCGCCCGCCGTCGCACACATTATGCAAGGCCGGGCGCGCCTCTGCGCTGCGCCTGCTCCACACCCGGACCCGTGACGCAGGCATTACCACGCCCCGCAGTCGCTCCCCTCGCATAGAGCTTCAGTCAACCCAAGCTCACTCGCAGCGGCTCAGGCCAGCCGGGGCCGCTGGCGCGCCCAGCGGCAGTCTTTATTGCAGCCGGACCTGGGCCGCTGCGCGCCGCCTACCCAGCGCCCAGATGGGCGGCGCATGGGACAGGCGAGCGCGCCCCACGCAAACGAAAATTGCAAACATGCCCCCTCTGCTTGCAGACACACTCGCGCTGGCAGGGGGCACAAAAAAAGTTGGCGCAATGCACATCACGGCATCAGCGCCCGCGCCCGCACACTCACATACAATGCGCCGGATCCCAGTCCGAGCCCTGCAGTGCCCGCATCACACCCGCGAACCTCGCTCACAACTGTACTGCTCCCCCTGCTCCTGCAACCGCTGCTGCTCCTGCAGAGCTGCCCCGCGCTGCCCTCCAGCACAGGCGGCACAAAACCCTCCTGCTAGGCGCGCTCGGAGCGCAGGCTGTGCCCGGGCGCCGCGGGCGCCGGCGCCGTGCCCCATCCCGGGCCCACCGAGCCCGCCATGCCGGGCACCGACCCACTCGCCGGGCCGCGCTGCGCGTCGCTGCTGCCGGCCGCCGCGACCGCCGTGTAGGCCTCGGACACTGCGCACGTGGCGCAGCGCACCGAGGCTATGAGCTGCGACACGAACCCCAGGTACGCCTCCGGCGGCAGCAGCGTCGGCACCGCCACCGCGGCGCCAAGGCCGTGCGCCGGCGCCGCGGCCGGCGGGCGCGGCGCCGCCGGCGTGCCGGCGTCGCTGCCGCCGGCACTGTCCGCCGGCGGCACGGACGCTGGCGGGCGCAGGCCGAGCGGCAGCGCCGCCGGCAGCGGTAGCGGGCCGCCGCGCGCCGCCGCCAGCATGGCCGCCGCCAGCAGAGGCTGCTCGTGGTACAAGGCGGCAAAGGCTGGCGGCAGCGGCGGTACGGTGCCGGCGACACCCGGCGGCGGCGGCGGCGCGAGGTGCGGCGGCAGCCCGATGCCGAGGCCGAGGCCGGCGGCGCCGCCTAGCGCCGCCAGGGGGCTGGGTGTGGGGTCGGGGCTGTCGCCTTCGGCGGTGGAGCCCGACGCGTGTGTGCAGCCCGAAGGGTACGCGGATCCCGAGGGGTTGCTGGATCCAAGCCCCCCGCTGTGCAGCATGCCCGCGCTGCCCACCGACTCAATGGTGCCGCTGCGGGCGGGCGGCTGCTGCTCCTCCTCGTCGCCCTCGGGGGCAGCGGCAGCCGCGGTGGGGCCCGGCGAGGCGGCAGCTGCCGGCGCCGCGGCCGGCGCGCCGGCGGCGGCAGACGTCCCGGCGGCGGCATTGAGCCAGCCCAGCGCGCCGGCGGCGGCGGCGCCTACTGTGGGCAGCTCGAGCTCCATGCCGGCGGCGCGCAGCGCGGCGACAACGCCGCCGCCGCTGCCGCCGCCGCCGTCGGCGGCGGTCTCCTGGCGGCCGCCGCTGCCGCTGCCGGCGGTGCCTGCGCTCCAGGCGAGGCTGGTGGCATTGCGGCCGGCGCCGCCGTCGTCCTCGTCGTCGTTGTCGTCGTCGTCGGGCTGTGTCTGGCCCGGGCCCGCGTCAATCATGTAGCCGCCGCTGCCGCCGGTGTCGAAGCTGAGGACGTCGGTCTGAAAGTTGCCCGCAGCGTCAGCCCCGTATTCGAACCCCGGGCCCGACAGCAGGGCGCTGTAGGGTGCGTCGGGCAGCTGTGGCGGCGGCGCCGCCGCCACCTGCTCGGCGGCGCCGTCGGCCTCGTTGCCGTCACCGCCATCGCCGTCCCCGTCGCCGTCGCCGTCGCCGTCGGCCTCGTCGCCGTGCATCACTGGAACTTCCTGCTCGGGGCTGCGTGGCGGTCGCAGCTGCTGGTAGGAGCCCGGCAGCAGCGGCGGCGGCGCCGTGCCGGGGTCGGGCTGCGCGCTGGGGTTGTCTCTGGTGCCGGCGGACGTCGTGGCGGTGGTGGTGCGCGAGGGCGGCGCCAAGGCCGAGGCGCGCAGCCGCTGTGGCGCGCGGCCGCGCGGCACCGCGCCCGCAGCGATGGCGGCCGCGGCCGTGAGGGTCGCGTGCCAGGAGGCGGCGGAGCGGGCGACGGTTAGGTGTGTGTCGCCGGCGCCGGCCCGCGGTTTCGCGGCGAGGCCGGGATCACTTATCCGGGCTGCCAGGGCACCGTCCACGGTCTCCGTGTCAGCTACTTGTTCGACCAGCAGGCGTTTGCGGCTGCAGGACGGGCTGGATGTTAGGCCTGCGGAAAACGAAAGGCGGTTGCCGGCAGCTGCGGTCAGGCCGCCTGCAGCCACACAGACACACCCGGCCCCTGCTCAGGCCCCACCGCTATGGATTGCGACATCAGTTGCCGCCAGCCCCCCTGCCATGGCTCACTGTGCGTGACGCTGTCGGCGACGCAGGCCTCGCACCAGCGGTCGGCGGTGTCTGCGAGTAGATGCAGAGCGGTGGTGGTTTTAGAGAGGGACAGTTATACATCGGCAACTGGCCCCGAGCGGGTCCCCGGCACGCAGCTTGTGAACGGCGGCCGGGTCGTGCAAGAACAGCAACGAGCTCACGCTGCGCCAAAAGCATTCGTCAGCTGCCCTGGCTCACCTCCGAGGCGGCTACAAGTTGGCGCTCCGCACAGCTGACAAGTGTGCCCATGACGTCGCTCCTCCGCATCAGGAACCGCAGGCGGAAGGAGAAACGCCATAATCCGCGTGGGCTCGGCTCACGCTAACGCCCCCCGCGACTAGTGCACGTAGGTAATAGACTAGCTGTGTATTTGCTGGCACCTCGCCGCGCGGTTAGGGCTCCGCTGCGCTCGTTGGGCCGCTGCGTGCTCTCGTCGCTCGGAAGAAGCATTAAACGTCAATTGCAGTGCTGGTAGCCTTCATGTCTGTTGTTTTCAGACTTGAATGCTGGGAAGCTTTCGTTGGGAAACGTCGTGGAAAGGGAAACGCAATGGCCAATGGCCAGTTTCTTCCAGTGGTCGGCATTGGTGCACAATGGATAACATGTAATAACATAGAAGCTACCTCATACACTGCCATGTTAGCCGCGGAGCACGCAGCGCGCTTGGCGCAAAGCAGGAGAAGTCTCCCAGCGCATGCAGCAGCCCGTACTGCACCGTTCCTACGAATACATCTTTTAAAAGCGCCGCGGGTCGCGCGTCGTGCCGCCCTCGTGGGCGCCACGGATGCCGCTGCCCCAGCCCTATCTGCCACTGGCACGCCGAGCTCCCCGGCCCCGGTCACCGCCGACAGCAGCAGCCTGACCTGGGAGCGGCAGCTAGCTGGAGGGCGGCTCGTGATACGGCCCATCCGCCGGGCTGACGTGGAGGTGCGATGGGCTTCCTGCGGCCGCTCTGGCCTGCCCCGCCACAGCGGGATGGCCCCGGGGCACGTGCCCACACCCCTGACTCTTCACGCTGCTGTGGCCCGGCCCACATGACCATACGCCCTCAGGCAGCAGGAGTAGGTACGTAGGTACGCGTGACGTCTCGGCGCGGCGAAGGCGGCGTGCGGCCCTCACGCGCCGGCCCACAGCCCGGCCGGGCCATGTCGTGCCCATGCCCCCCTCGGCCCCTGGCGCTGCCGCCCCCGCAGTGCTGACGCGGGCGTTTGCGGGCACCGCTGAAGCGGTGACCCTCAGCGACGTGTTCTCGGGTGCGTCCCCGGCGGCGGGGAAGCAGGCGCGCAGGTTGTGCGGCGCGGCTTGTCACCTCCCTGGCACGCCTGCTGCTCTCCGGCTCAGCTCGGCGCCACCCTTTGCCCGCGGGGCATTGCCTGTGTTACCCCATTCTCCCGCCGCTCTCTTGCGCCCGCGCCCGCCAGACGTCGAGGGCCTGATTGCCGAGGCCGACGCCCAGGGCGCGGCGGACGCGCAGTCCCTGCGCGGCCTCTTCCTGGTGGCCCGCCTGCAGCCGCTGGACCCCTCGCAGGCGGGAGCCATCCCGCTGCCGCCGGGCCAGGTGTGGGCGGGGCGGGGCCGGGGGCAGGGGCGCTGCGAAGACTGGGATCAGGGTGCCCGAGGCCGGCGCTTGGGGCGATAAGGCGCCATCCTGGCGCCGCTGGGCCGTGTGTGTTCACAAACAGGTAACACATAGTAAGCACGATTTGTGTGGGGAGGAGCGGCAAAGGCTGGCGGACGCGGCGTGTCGGGACGGGGCACATTATCAGCCATCGTATCTTAGTCGATAGAATCTATCAAGCAGAGTCGTCAACGTACCGATGACGAGGATACCGTATTTTATGCGACGGCGGGCGCAGGGGCAGGCGCTGGCAGCCTACTGGTGCAAGGGATGTGGGCGTGGGTGTCGGGCTTGCGCCACGGCTGCCCGGCTCTTGACACGCTCTTGCACGTCAGCGCCCTGCCGCGCCCCGCACCCCTCGCCGGCCAGGACTCGCGGCTGGTGGCCACGGCCTGCCTGTCGCTGGCCGCGGACGCGCAGCCTCTGCGCCGCCTGCCGCCCGTTAACCCGCCTCCGCCGGGGGCTGCGTACGTGTCCAACATGGCCGTGGACGCCAAGGTGGGGGCGGGCAGGTGGGAGGGCTGTGTGCTGTGTGGAGGGGCTGGCTGCCGCCAAGCTCGTCCTGCACGAGCTGCTCATGTCCCTGGCGTCTGGGCTGGCCACAAGGGCGGGGCCGTTGGGCTGAGCGGTTGGACTGCGGTCCTGGTTTGGGACCTCCTGGTGGGCTCACGGCTCGCAGCGGTGCTGTGGCGGCTTGGCCGGGCGATAGGGCGGGGGGTGGCGCGGTTTGTCGGCGCGCGGCGTGGCGCGGATGCAGGCGTCGGGGTCGTGCCCGGGGCAGGCGCCCTCGGCAGCAGGCTGCGGCGGAGCGCAGCCTCCAAGGCCCTATGGCCCTATGGCCCTATGGCCCCCGGTCGCTTCAACGTCTCGTTGTGCGCGCCGCAGTTCCGGCGCTGCGGCATCGCGAGCGCGCTGCTGGAGACGTGCGAGGAGGTGGCGCGGCGGGCGGGGCGCGAGGAGGTGCGTGCCGCGGTGTGTGTGGGTTGGGTTGGGGTGCAGCGGAGGCGGTCCCAGAAGACCGAAGCCGGGGCAGGGTGCCGGGGCCCCACCGGGGCGCCGCCTCGTCCGCTTGACGGCCTTGCTCGGTCCCATGGCCGCTGCCTGTGACGCGCCGCCGACAGCCGCCTGCCCTCGCTCACGACAGCCGCCTGCCCTCGCTCACGACAGCCGCCTGCCCTACCGCAAAATCGTCTGTGGCGCCGCTGCCTCGAGCAAACACGCCCGCCCGGCTGGACCCCCGCCCCCGCTGCAGGTGTGGCTGCACGTGCGAGAGGCGGACGCGCCGGCTCGGGCGCTGTACGCGGGGTCGGGGTATGTCGAGGTGGGCAAGGACTCTTGGCTGCAGACCATGCAGCACAAGATGCGGCCGCGCGTGCTCATGCGGCGGCGCCTGTGAGGGGCTGTGAAGGGCTGTGAGAGGAGGGGCGGCAGATGAGGGGCGGCAGGGTGGGGGGGGCGGCAGGTGAGGGGCGCGCGAGTTCTGTGGCTGGGGTCTTCTTGGGCGTGGGTGCCTTCTTCTCTGGCTGTGATGAGCGGGGCGGGGGGCATCGTTGGTCCGGGAAGCGGTGGACGCGGGACCCGTGTTCGGCGGAGGTGGCGGGGCTGTTTCAGGGCGGTCCATGAGTACGGCAGGTAGTGCGCTGCGATGGCAGCTGTGTGCGTAAAAGCGCTGGCCACAGGAGCTTACGATGCCCTAACGAGCCTCAATTTGTATCAGTCAGCCGGCGTGAGCTGCAGCAACAGTGATCAGCGCTGCGGAGGTGGGCGCGACGAGGAGGTCCTGTGCAACGACAGGGATGACCTCACGCTTGGGAGCACAGCCTTGGACTCAAGGGGGCCGTGTCTTGGGGGAGGGTATCTGGCCAGGGGAGGACGGGGGGCGGCTACATGCTAGCAAAGTTTGACAGGCGCACTCTGCTGCCGCGCGCAGACGCGGACCTCTGACTAAGCCTTCCCCTCCTGGCCTGCACGACCACACATCGCAGCATGTGCCGTACAGGCTGAAGCGCTGCAAGCGGACGCGAAAGAAAGCGAAAGTACGCGAAGGCAGCACGGTGTCCGGCGCTCAGTACGCGGGGCGGTACTGGCGACGACTGTAGGCGGCGAGAGCGAGCGGGCCCCACCGCCTTCGGCTGCTGCCTGGCTGGGCTTGGCATGACTGGGCTCGTCGTGGCTGGGCGGCGCGGGGCTTGTTTGCTTGCTGCGCGGCGGTCCGTCGCTGAGGGGTCCCATGCCGGACCAGCGTGTCAACAACGATCGATCTATGTGCCATTGCAAACAAAGAATACATGTCCACTGGCATGCACGCCACATCAGGAGGGCTCCTGGCCGGCATCAATCGCATTCCGTGCATCCCGTCGGGGCGGCAGGCCAGCCGGCCCCAAGCACACCCCCACCCGTCCGTGGAGCCCGCCACAGCGGTGGCTTCCCTGGGTAAATGACGACCACCTCATACAGCGGCCAGCGCTTCAGCAATTGCGACAGGTGTCTGGGGCGGGTGCCGCCGGCAGGGGCCGCGGACAGTCGCCGGCGAGTTGCCGATCGGCCGTGCCTGCCAATTGCCTGCCGGCAGTGCCACCAGATCTCGAGGGTGCCTCACAGCATCTCACAGCATCCCCCACAACGCACTCACACACACGGGGCTGTTCTACCTAACACTGGAACACACGGGGCTCTGTTCTACTAAACACTTGAACACACACAGTACGGCACGAGCATCCGGAGCCTTGTTCGTTGGGGGCAGCTCTGCGCCGTTGCCTTGCGCCGTACGCACAACCAGACGGCCAGGCTCAAATCCGCAAACCGGCGCTCCCCCGGCCTCACGAGGCCTCCTACCCTGTGGCCCTCGGTTCGCACCAGCGCACGGTATGCGCACATGACAAAGCGCATCAAGCGCACGAGGCATGCAGGCAAGCTGCAACAAGTAAACCCCAACTAGCAACGAACTCCAATACGAGCTTCGGGCACGAGGCGGCTACAGCATCATTGCTTGCGCTGGGCGCGCAAAACTGCACTCAATCCATGCAGCATGCAGCAGCTTGCTTCGCAGCGCCACGCATGGTTGCGGCCGCACCGCATGCCGCTGGCACCATCATAGGTTCCTCGTGACGGGCTCTACCGGCATAATGCCTCGTGACGCGAGCAGTCTTCGGCCCGGGTCCGTTCTCAGCCCGCCACCCGCACGCACCTACTCCGCAAGCAGTGGCGGAGACAACCCGTCGCTGTGCATCACCATGCACCGACAAGCCAGCGCGCGGTCGCGTGTAAACCCGTTCAATGCGCGCACACACGCCAGCTACCGCGTGCACCCACGCTGCGGACCTCGCGAGACCACGGGAGACGGGCGGCTCCTTGCGGGGAGCCCCGGGGTCCCGCCTGGGGCAGCGTCCCTCGCGCAACGCTAGGCACTTGGCCCCACGGCGCCTCCACGCCACTGAGCTACAGACAGAGGCACAGCATACCTGCCCATGCATGGACTGCGTCGGGCTTTAGCATCCACAGCACCCATTCACAGCGCCTCAACCAACGGCTTCACGCGTCAGCACCCATCCACCCCACCGCGCCAAATCCGCGCTTTGGTGTCCACGCACAGGATCACGGACACAGACTTGACATCTTCAGCATTGCAAAGCCCCAGGAAGGTGCAAAACAGGATCTGGCAAGAAGCCAGACACACCGGCCCCAGTCCCGAATGTGAATGCCCGGCTCAGCCCAGCCACGTCGCCAAAAGACACCTTCAACATACGCAAAACCTGCCCAAGCAGCCACACATCCTATAAAGACCAGATAGAACGTAAAAGTACGCGTCGATCACATAGGAACGATGGCACGGCATACCGTAACTTTGCAGCACAGGAGTTAGAAAGCATCCCTTTCGCATCACGTACGAGATTGGGTTGCTTTGTCGTACACAGGGTAGTTTTGGGCATTCTGTGACGCACACAGCCGCGGCGCTCATCCGCAAGCGCTGTACTGCCACCTGGCGGCACGGCGCACGTGCCGCGGTGGTGTCTGGTCGCCGCTCAGCCGTGGCATCCAGCCAGCGCGACGGCAGCGCCCAGACCCTAGGGAAGGACGCCGCGGCGCCCCGCCTTCGCCCGGCGCCGCGCGAGGCGCGGCCGCCGCGGCTCAGTCGTCCCGCTGCCCCGCCGCCGCGTGCTGCTGCTGGGGTGTGGGCCTCCACATGTAGGTCTGCATGCGGCCCTTGCCCTTGACCTGGGCGCGGACGGGGAGCAGGGGAGCGCGAGGGAGGTGGGGCCGTTGGGGCGCAAGGCAGGGCAAAGACGGGGCGCTGGCGTGAGATCGGTTGTGGGCGCACGAGCAAGCGGTTGTGCGCGCTGGCACTGCCCTCGCACGCGCGGGTTGCTGACTACCCCTGCGATGCCCCCCGCACCGACCTCAATGCCGCCGGTGGGCTCCCAGCCATGCCGTACGCTTGGCACCAGGCGGCGGTACGTCTCCTCCGACACGTGGATGGCGCCGGGCACGCCTGCGCACGCAAGGAAGGGAGAGCGGCGGGGCGATGAGCTGGGTGGAGGCCGGCACGTCAGCGAGCAACGCGCAGGCCCTGGGCCCGAGACACCGCCGGCTCGCATGCCCTACCCTGCCTTACCCGTGGACTCCATCCGGCTAGCCGTGTTGACAGTGTCCCCTGTGAGGAAGGACGGAAGGCAACATGGCACCAACAGGACCCATGGGTCAATCGGGCCAACAAGAACACCAGGCGGTGCCGGCTGGAGCCCGCCCCGCGCCCAAACCAGTCCCGCGCAGCCCGCGGGCCTTCTCCATCCCTGCCGCACCCCAGTCGCTCACCGAACAGGCAGAAGCGAGGCATGCGGGTGCCCACCACGCCGCTGACGACGGGCCCCGTGTGCAGGCCGATGCGGATCTCCACGGGCTGTCCAGTCGTGGGGAGCAGCACCTCGGAAGCTGCGGACAGCATGGTCTGGGCGACGGGGGAGGGCACCAGGGCAGCGAGGGGCGTGCGCGACTCAGCTTGGCTTGACGGGAGGTGTCAGCGGGCAGTCGCTCTGCGGGAGGTGGCGCCACACGGGCCCTCGCCGCACCCACACACCCACACACAAGCGCCCACCTGCGCGAACCCAAACACACGCTCCACATGCAGCGGGTCCTGCCGGCCTCCCTTGGTCCGCACTGCCGCCATGCCGTCGTCGTCCTCGTGGACCAGGCCCCCGGCCACAAAGTAGCAGTCTGGGGAGGCAGGGGAAGGACCGGCCAGGGAGGAGGGGGCTGACGTGGGGAAGTGAGGCACCAAACAGGCGCTAAAGCCACAATGCACGGCACAACGCCACATCGGCAGTGCATGCTGCCCTATGCATCTACCACACAACTGGACTCACCTCCGATGGTCTCCACCTTGTATACGCCGTACTCGTCGAGCTGCGAGTCGTATCGCGAGTAGAGCTCATTGAGCAGGGCCATAACCTGGAAAGGGGGTAAAGGGCGGGGCATCAAGGCACGGTACGGGGTGCACGCAGGGTCCATGCTGCGCCACACACACCTGCTGCGGCTCCACCTCCTTGCACATGGGCGTGAACCCTGAGGGCCACAGGGCACAAAATGGCAGGGATGGGAGCACATGAGCCATGGAGCACATGAGCCATGGAGCACATGAGCCCTGGCGCAGCAGCCCCGAGCCCCGAGCCGGGCGCAGGCCCGATCCCGCCCCTCAAGGTCCCCGCGACACACGCACCCTTGATGTCGGCAAACAGCAGCGTGACCTGGGGCGGCAAGGGGTTATAAAGCAGGGCAGCATGGAGCACGGGGCAGGGTCGCAAGGAGGCAGGGCCACACAGCCATAGGGTCACGGAGCCCCGAGCTG
Organism: Chlamydomonas sphaeroides; assembly: GCA_001662425.1. NCBI lineage: Eukaryota > Viridiplantae > Chlorophyta > Chlorophyceae > Chlamydomonadales > Chlamydomonadaceae > Chlamydomonas > Chlamydomonas sphaeroides. The sequence goes on along the minus strand of BDDC01000214.1, from coordinate 68,317 downwards.
CTGCTGTGGCGGCTGCCTGGGCGGGCCCCCTCCTCTGTGAGGCCACGTACA
>BDDC01000214.1:51828-67853 GCA_001662425.1 Chlamydomonas sphaeroides | reverse complement strand
CAGGCCGCTGCTGCCGGCGGCGGTCCACTGCTCCGTGATGTGCTGCAGGATGTGGCGCGGGAAGCTGCCGTGAGGGCAGGGGAGGGGAGGGGAGGGCAGCTGGTACCCAGGCTGCGAGCATCCAAGGAAGCGGCGCTGTGGTGAGGCCCCGACTGCCCCCTCAGCACATCAATGGATTCACGTCACGCCATCAGGTGTCAGGTGCATGCTTGCATGCAATCAATCAGCCCGTGACTCACAGCTGCTCCACCAGACGGTGCTCCGTCTCCATGACCGCCGCTAGGTGCCGCTCCGCCGCCACCTTGGCGCTCACGTCCACCTGAATAACATCACCATGCCAGGGAGTGAGGGCCGAGGGCAAGAGAGGTGACCTTGCCGCAATGGGCGCCCTGGGCATGGGGATACCGGTAGATGCCGACACCAACCTCACACCCATCCACCCACCCACCTGCGTCACCACCACAACGCGTCCCCCCGTCACAGGGTCCGTCGCCGCCGTCGCCCACACCTCGTGCCACGCCTCGCCGCGAGGCGGCAGCGGTGCGGTGCCGCCGGCCGGGGTCGCATCCGCAGCGTCGCCTCCGCTGGCGGCACCGCGGCCGCCGGTGTGCGCCGCCGAGGAGCCGGTCCAGGCGGCGCCGGTACATACTTGCAGCGAGGAACGGGACTGGACGCGCGGCGAGAGCACGCGCCGGGCGCACGCTCCGGCCCCCGCCGAGGTGGGACGGTCATGGACGGGTCCGCTCTCTTGCGTCGCTGCGGCATCGTGACACGGAATCGTCATCGAGGTCGTGGCCGCCGCCCGGCCCGGGCTACATGGCGAGCTGCCGGCCAGCGGGGAGGTCTGCAACGATAGAGCGAACGTCACGGCCCGCGATGCGCCCGAGGCGCTGCGCTCCAGACCGTGGTGCTGGCGCTGCTGCTGGCCCTCGGTGCAGCCGGCTGCGGCTGCGGCTGCGGCTGCGCCCAAACAGTAGCCGTTGCCCATGCTTGGGGGGCTGGACATGGCCGCGCCCGTGTGACTGTCGCGGCTGAAACAAGGGCCGTCGCCGCTCTCAAAGCCGCCAGAGGCTACGGCAGCTGCCGCTGCGGCTGCAATGAGGAGCGTGACGCGCGGTGAGGGTAGGGGCAAGGGCGAGGCCGCGGGGACTGGAAGTGTGGCTGTGCTCAGCACCCGAGCCGACTGCGCCCGCAGTCGTGCCGCCAGGTTCTCCAGCTGTGCCGCAGGCAAGTCCAGCTCCGCCGGCGGCAGCGACAGAAGCTGCGGCTGAGGTGCGGCGCCGCCACTTGTAAAGCCCAGCCCGCAGGCGCCGGGCTCGGGGCAGGATGGCAGGGCGCCAGCGCGGGTCGAGACCAGCCAGCCGGCGCAGCCGGCACTCAAAAAAGTGCGGGTGCGGTCGCCGGGGCCGTCGGGCGCCAGGGGGCTGGCCAGTGCTGCTGCGCTGGCTGCTGCTATGGCGTACGACATGATGCGCTGGGGGCCGCCGATGAGCGTGGAAAAGGTGCTGGTAGCTGGGGAGGGGCGGCGGTTGGTAGTAAGGAGGCGGCAGTTGGGCGGGTAGCGATCGGGTGCGCGGGGGTTCACATGCGTTTCGTCGCGCCCTGGCCCTGAATGGGCCTCTGGCCTCACTTAAGCTCCGCCGATCCCTGCTCCCACCCACCCAGCGGCTCTCACCCAGGGGGTCAACCGCCTCACTACCGCCCACCACCAGCGGCGGGGCCAGCGGCGACAACTGCGCGCCGCCTTCCTCACTCCCGAGCTGCGTTGCGGCGTTGGGCAACGCCGATGGCAGCAGGCCGAGGCCGAGGGCCGAGCCGCCGCAACTGCCACTGCCAAGGATGCTGCAGCCGCGAGCGCGCCCGTACCAGACGCTCCCGCAGCCGTGGCCGTCGCCGTCAACGCGGGCCGCGCCCGCGCAGCCCTCCTCCGCCGTCACGTCCACAGGCGTTGTGCAGGAGCTCATGTCGGCGTGGACGCTGCTCTGGCGCGACGGCGGGCAGCGGAGCAGCGAGGGGCGCAGCGGCTGCGGCGGGCGCGGCGGCGGCGCCGGCTCGGCGCGGGACCCTGTTGGGCCTTTTGAGCCTTGGTGACTGGCGGTGGCCCCCTGGCTCGAGGCGCCGGGGGTCAAGTCGAACCGTACAGTGAGCTGCCGGCCGAAGAGGGGGCTGGCGTATGGGCTGGTGCTGGGGTGAGTCTCCTTACAAGTCGCCAACGGGCCCGGCTGGCCAGCTGCCGCGGCGATGTCGAGCATCGCCAGCGGCCGTATGGTGCAGGTCAGGGTGGCCGCGGCGGCACTGCCGTCGAGGACCAAAGCCCGGCTGCTGCCGATGCCCGTGTTCGGCGGCTGTACCATGGGCGATGTCGGGGGGAGCTGCAGGGAGCGCCGCCCGCTGGGCTTGCGCTGCGGCAGCGGGCTACGGGGCCGGCACGCGGGCTGGTTGCCGTTGGTGGTTGTGCGACTGAATTGGAGCTCCACGGCATCGGCGCCGACGGCGACTGCATATACAGGCGTCGGTGGGGAGGGAGAGATTGATTAGGTGCTGTTGCGGACTGGGGAGAGGACCCGGGAGAGCGAGCCGTGCCGTTGAGGCGTGGCGAGGGATGGCCACGGCGTAACGGCGTCAACGGCGAAACGGCGCGATGGAGCTCACCCGCCTCCCATGGACTGATGCAGCTGATGTCGAACGATGGCCGAGGGGTGGCTTGCGTCCGACATCCGGGACCGTGCCCCTCGGGGTTGCGCAGGCTCGCGGGCACACGAACCACGCCTGCGGACAGGCAGGTATCAGCTCGGGTCTTCTGGCTCTGCCTGAGCTCTTGGCCCAGGCTGTTGAGTTGTCAATTGTACCGTGCTAGGGAGAGTGCTAGGGTACTCAGCTACCTTTCTGGTCCGGATGTTTGCGCACCTTTCCACACGCGGCCGTCACGTACTTCCTCCAGCATCTTGGCGCACTTAACGGGCTCCAGCTTGAAGACGTCATCGAGGGAAAATGCCGGGTCGAGATAAAGCTCGCTCTGAAGGTTTTGGTGGACAACGCGACCCCTTTCGTCAAAGACGGACACAAGCGCTGGAACATGTTCCAGGACAGCCGTGTCCCGGAGGGCCGCGTGGTTGGCCGACCTCCTCGGGGCCTCGTCAACGCATGGCGTCGCCACCGCACTATGACCATCGGAAATGCAGTGAACCACATCTGCATTGACCCCTGTCAGCAGATCCCCGCCGTCTGGGGAGAGGTTCGGCGGCTGGAAGCAGAAACTGAAGCAGCGGAACATCGACCAGCATCACTCATAGGCTTGCCGCGACGATAGTCCCTACAGTGGTATGTCAGATTATTAGTGCTGCTAGCCAATTTGTCAGAGTTTCTATCAATTCTATGTGATGTGATGTATAAGCATACATGCGGGAGTCAGCAACCGAAGCGGGACGTCGCTTCCGCCCACGTTTCCGTTTGATCAATCATCACCTGTGGCCAACTAGCTGCGGGCGTGTAGCAGGGGTCACCCCTGGCGTGTACGGGCCTTTGGGCATGAGGGGGTGTACGGGCGTCAAAGCAGGGGTCACCCCTGGTCACCTAATGGCGTTACCCCTAGGGTGTACAATACTTGGTACCGATGCGTTTACCCGAAGCCCAAGTAAACTCGCGAAGCTGGGCCTTTGTACGCATTGCACGGCTGCTGCCCGCAGGTCCATTTCGGCCCCATGACCCACAGACGGCGCTTGGGGGCCGGGGCCTTTTTGTAGAACATTGAGGCCTGCCTAGTGCGCTAGAGGGCGCCAAGACAAGTCAAGTCACGAGCCTGAGACCGCCTGCAGGATGTATCATCAGCTACGGGACGCGCTTGCATGGCGGCATCGGCAGTGCAACATGCAGCGGACACCCCTCCGTCCGACCCCGTACATGCGGCTGCCAGCAATGGCGTTGGAAAAATACGAAAAACGCGAACGAAGGCAGCACGATATCCGGCACCAGAGTGCCAAGACTACCGGCCCCTTGGTTCCAGGTCCTCTACCACGGCCTCAGGTGGCCTCCACGCTGGTTGATTCGGTGCAGGCCAGAGAGCGAGCGGCCGGCAGTGCCCCTCAGTGCCGGCCAGCAGCCGCCAAAATAATTTACGTCTTCATTGGCCGACAGCCGGTTCGGGCCAGAGCACTCGAGCCGCAGGCGGCAGTAAGCGTGCGGCCGGCAGTGCCGGCCGACAGCCGGCCGACGTGCGGCCGAGCTGACCAGCTAGCTGCAGGCACACGCGGCCCCGCATGCGGCCTGCCTTCCCTGCGCGCCCCTGCATGTGTGTGCACCCGCGGAACCCGCTGACCCCACACCGCCGCACTGCTGCACGTCCCGCGGCCCCCACGCGGCCTTCGGCGCAGCGCGGAGCCTTGTGAGCCCCCACCGCCTCCCCGCGCTGGGCGGTGCGCACTGCGCAGCAGGCGGAGCGGCAGGCCGGCACCTCTCCAGCGCCGGTGCCACGTGGGGCAAGCTGCGTGCGGAGTGTTTGCAGCTTTTACAGTTTCATGCTCGCCGCCGCTTGCGACTCTGCGGCCCTTGCCGCCGCCCACCCTGCTCGCCCCGACGCGTGCCCCGCGCCTCAACCTACGCATGCGCCCCCCGCCCCTGCTACACACCTCGTCACCTCCCCTCCCGCCCCGTTGTGCTACTCATACCCCTGCCCATTCTCCCCGTCCTCTGTCTCATCCTGCCCCGCGCCGCACACAAACATGAGCTTTCCCGAGGCCGACGCCGTCACGGGGCTGTCCATGCCGTCCACAGACACAAACGAGCTCAGCCGGTCCATGCGGCTCGCGTTGATGCGGTGAGGAGGCCGCGGGTCCGTACACGCGCCGCCATCCTCGTCGTAGCCGTCGCCGGCCTGGTCCCCAAAGGGCGAGGCGACTGAAGGGCGAGGCGACTGCAGGGGCAGGGGGCTGCAGGGGGGCCTTGGCGGGCAACGGAAGGGCAACGGTGGGCACGCCGGGCATTGATTTTCGTGGCGCACAGCTACACGTGCAGTCGCTTGAAGTTCGCATACATCGTCGCACCTCTCATTGCAGAGCAGCACCGAGCGGTGGTATCGGCAGTTGCCTGTGGCTCGGAACGCTTGCACAGTTCGACATGCGCTGCCTAACCGCGAGGCCTGCCGTGGCACCGGCGACAATATGTAGCACACATCGCGTCGCGCGGTCGCGCGCAGTGACTTGCGCTGCGCTTCCCAAGTTGCATGCCGGAGCGCAGCTTGCGGCCTTCGGAGCGGCAGCCGTCCTGCTGCTCGGTACGCGCAGCACATAACTTGGCGCGACTCGCAGCTCCACACGTTGGCCGGACCCCGAAACCTGTCTAGTTGGCATCCTCAAGGCGCCAGTTCCATCCGCCCTGGGTAGCGGGTCAATCTCCTCCGCCAGAAGCTACCCCTGCACGTACCCACGCCCATTCGACCGTCAACTCGCGACTTCTCTGCAACTTGTCACCAACCCCCTTACCGCCAGGCTCGCCGCTGGACGCCGAGGCCGCGCGCGGCAAGCTGCCGCCCATCGACACCAGCGACGCCAACCGCTGCACCGTCCAGGCCTTCGACAAGTTCGCGGACACGCGCGCTGCGTTCTCGCAGGAGAGTAGCGGCGGCAACATGACCGAGGCCATCGTGGACGTGCGGGGTGGGTGCCTGGGCGCCGCCAGGGGAGCCCTGACCTCGGCACGGCGGCGCGGGGCCACGGCACGGGATGCGCGGCAGTGCAGGACGGCCTGTGCACCCGTCTAAGCGCCATGTTGCGGAAGCTACTCAAGGTCCTGGGTGGCGCTTGTGGAACGATAGGGGCTGCCGAAGGGGAAGGTGACACGTCAGCACCACCTGTGTGGCACAATGTTTGGGCCCATCGTGGAAGTGGGGGATGCCGGAGCTGTGGGTTGGGGGCTTGGCACGGGCCATATGAGTCAACAGCAACCGACCCTGCTGCCGTCTTCCCTGCCTTCCCTGCCCCCCCGCAGAGTGCGACTTCTCCGGCCAAGACCTGGTGGGGCACTCCCCACTCCGGCAGCCCACGCATCGTAGTTGGTAGTGTCGATGCAGTCCATCAAGCCAAAGTCTTGATGATCCAATAGAACCAAATTGAGATGCGAGGGTTGCACCCGGGCTTGAGGACGTGGCGAGGGGGCGCAGCAGGGCCGGCGCAGGGCCGTGGCCCCGAGTGCCGCAGTGCGCTGATCACCCGCCGCCCGGGCGTGCCTCGCCCTTCCCGTCGCCCTCGCCAGTCGGGCAAGGTCATGAGCGGCGTCATCCTGGAGCGGGCCGACTTCACCGGCTCCAAGTTCGTGGGCAGCCAGTGAGCAGCGGGCAGGGGCAGGGGAGGGGAGGGCGGCAGGGGAGGGAGGGGAGGTTGGGGAGGCAGGGGGACGCCCCCCGCGGGTCTGCACGCTCCGTGCACAGCGCGGGAGGGGATGGTTGGCAAATCATGGGCAGCGGAAGCCTGAGAGGGGCAGCGTCTGCGGGATGGACGTGGTTCATGGGCGGTCGGTCGGAGAGCCGGCAGCGAGGGCTCCTCAGGCACGGGCCGGGCGGAGCCAGAGGTGGGGCCGGACGCCCCGGGGGCCCCGTCCCGGTTGCGCTACAGGCTCGAGGGCAGCCAGCCAGTGGGAGGGAAAGGGGAGGTCGAGGGCCGCTGCCAGAGCTTGAAGGGCGGGGCGCCGCAGCCGTGTGGGCAGCAGCCAGCAGGTTTTGTCGGATGCCCGCTTTGACAACACCGGCTGCCTGACTCAACAAACACCAACCCGTCTGCCTGATCCGACACGCACCACCCGTCTGCCTGATCTGACAAACACCCGTTGCGCCCGCCCGCGTGGCCTCCAGGTTCGCGCGCGCCAACGCGAGGTCGGCCCAGATGGCTGGAGCCGACTTCACGGTAGGCGCGGGGAGGGCAGATGGGGCAGGGGCACTGGGTTGGTGCCGGTGGTTGCACGTCGCGTTGCAGTCCAGGGAGGGGCAAGGGCAGTCCAGGGAGGGGCGAGGGACGTGCAGCCGCTGGCAGCGGACGGATTGCGCACAGGGACGGTGAGGCTGGGCAGTAGCAACGGTCACCACCACCACCAACACCACCAACACCACCACGCCGCCAGCGGCTGCGTGTCGGCCCCCGGCAGCTCACGCGCGCGAATGGCCGCCGGTCTCGCAGCTGCACATCTGCCTTTGCCATGTCTTTGTGCATAGCTCCGCCGTGGTCCGTGTGCGGTCCCAAAACGTCTCCACGCTCGCCGTGTGCCCACAGGGCGTCCGCCTGCACGCCCACGCCAGCCGCTGCCCCTTCCCCCGGCCAAACACCGCACCGCACGCGCCGCCTTGCCATCCTGCCCCGCGCCTCCCCGTGTCCCTCCCCGGGTTCGCTCAGCTACGGGCGCGTGTGGTGCGTGCGCGCTTACCCTCGGCACATCCCCATGCCCCTGCCCTCAGGACCCTTACTTGCACTCCACTGCGCCCGCCGCTGCGCCGCACACGCGTCTTGGCCGCCCTGCCCTCCCCCCACCCACACATGGCCCTCCCTCCCTGCCTCGCCCCTGCCCATGTCCCTGCCCGCAGGACACCAACCTGTACTCGACCCAGTTCGAGGGAGCGAACCTGGAGGTGAGGCAGGCGCTGGGGTACGGCGGGGGGGGGCAACAAGAGCGCCCATGCGCGGGGCGACAGGGACCCCCATGCGGGGGGCGACACGCGCGTGTCGACCATAGCCAACGAGTGCCGCGGCGCGGGGCCCAGTGCACTGTGGGGGCCCAGTGCACTGTGGGGCCGCACGGGGGGGGGGGCGTGGTCGTGACGCCCCGTGGCCAGGATCGCGGAGGCCAGGGGGCCCCCTGCGAGGGGCGCACACTGTGGGATGTACGGGCGGGGACGCAAACGCGGTCGGCGCATGGCGTTCGTTGGGGAGCCGTGTCAGTTGCCCTGGTCCAGGTGCGCTCCCTCCGGCGGCCCCATGCCCAACCCGGAGCCGCTGCCCGCCTGCCTCCTGCCCTGCGCGCCAACCAGTGGCCTCCCGGCCCCTGACCTGGGGCCCGGCCAGCGGCACCAGCGGCCGCCTGCCTCCTGCCCTGCGTGCCGCTCGGCGGCCTCCTGGCGCCGCCCGGCCTGCTGCCTCCCGCACCGCGGCTGCTTCGCGCGCCTCGGCGCCGTCGCCTGGGGCCCTGACCGCGCCCCCCCCCCGGCCTTCCAGCATGCACGGCGCTGGGCTGCTTGCCGCCTTGCTTCTCACCGCTGGCGCCCGCGCCGTGCCACCTCCCACGTCAGGGCGCCAACTTTGAAAACAGCATCCTTACGGGCAGCACCTTCGGGCGCAACGAGGATGGGGTGTGGGCCAACCTCAAGGTGGGGAAGGGGAGGGCGGTACCCACCTGACTGGGGTTGCACGAGGTTGAGTCCATGACAGATGTGCATTCCGTTGTACATACCGTACACCTCTTTTCTAAATACACTATGATGGCTGATGAAAGTGTTTCAAGGAGGTTCGCAGCCTCGGCGACTTTGTGGTGGGCCACCCGCAGGGTGAGGGAGAGGCATGGGGCAAGTCAGCAGACGGTCGAGCCCTGGAGTAGGGGTACTGCGACGATCGCTGCAGCGCAACGGCTGGGACCTTGGCGCTGCGTAGGCAAAGGTGGCGGCTGTGAGCCTGCGTACAGAGCAGCGCGGGTGGGCCGAGGCGCCGGGCTGTGCGCCCTCGACCCCTGGGCTGCGGTGCCCCCTCGCCCCCCGTCTTACCCCAAGAAGCAGCCCTGGCAATCCCTCATCGCCCCAAAGGCGTGCAGTGCCCTGTGTCCTGCCCCCCTGCCCCTCCAGATTTGTCATATCCCCGCGCCGCACCGCCGTCGACCCGCCCACCGAGCTGCCTCAACATAACCCTTCTGCCCGTGTCCCCTGCAATCCCACTGCCTTGTCCGCCAAATCACCTGCGCCCTGCCCCGTCCCCCTGCCAGGGCGCACACTTCGAGGGCGCACTCGTGTCCTCCTCGGATGTCGGCCGCATCTGCGAGAACCCCACTCTGGAGCTGAGCACGAAGAAGTACGAGCTGGGCTGCCGGGCCACGCGGTGAAGGTGGCGTGGGAAGCAGGGGGAGGGGCGTGTTGGGTTCGTGTAGCAGAGGGCCAGCACGCAGCGAGGTGGTTGGCTAGCCCCAGGCAAGTGTAACGGCAGCGGAGGGTGGCAGGCACGGGTTGGCTTTGGTGTATCTTGATTGGTCAGGCTGGATTCTGGCCCGGCATCGGCCTTGGAAGTTCTAACGCGCGCTCATCCAAACATTCTCTTGCCGAGTCCGCGCACCACGGGTCCCAACTGTTGCTCTGCACATTTGCTTGCACACGCGTGCGGAAACTTTCAGCGTTCGCGTGAACCCTGCGCATGTGCTGAATGAGCTCCAGTTTGCTGCGCATGATGAGCGTCATGCGCCAGTATGGCGCGACGAGCAGCTCTGTCTCTCGCTGCGTCCCGCTGTGTGCGGCTCGGTCTGCCCCGCTTACGCCACGGCTGCCGGCATCGCGACCATGGGGGAGCTCGCTTGCCCGGCGATACGTGGCTCCCTCGCATGATGACCAACAAGTGGCCCCGCCACCCCATGATCTACGGATGCCGCCCTCAAATTACGCAGTAGAGCTGCGCAAGTATGAACCCCACGACCCGTCTGGAATTGAGGAAGTATTCGGCAACGTACATTCCACGGAGTGAGACGGCTTGAATTGCACAAGCATCCAGCGGTGGTCAATGCGTGGCTGCATGCGCGCTCACTTACCAACCTTCTGGCTTGCCTGCTTCCAACAGGTCCTTCAGCGCCGTGGATGGCCCGGGCGTCAGGTCCGTGCAGAATGAGAAGCATTGGCGCCAGCCTGTCCCCAACGCCCACGCGCCCCCCTCGCCCTGAGGCGTGCTGTCGCCCCCAACCCCTCTCTTGGGCGCCTCCTTGCACCCGCAGGTTCCTTGTGTTCGTGCAGGGCTGCGCCATGCGCTGCCTTTTCTGCTCCAACCCCGACACATGGCGAGTCCGGAGGCTCGCACGGGGCGAGCGCACCGAAAGCGCACACGGGCGCCTCGTTAGGCCCGTCTTAGGTGCACGCGTCGCGCTAGCTAACCCGCGGCTGCTGCTGCGCAACCAGCAGCCCGGTGCCCTTTGGAGGCCGCCCTGCCCTTCCAACAGCACTGGGGAGCGACGCCCAGGCGGTCGCTTAGGTGCCGCCCTCAGCACCTTTTGGCAAAGCGGCGTGTGGGCCCAGCGACCTGCAGCTGCGCCCCCACACGGCTGCTGGTCACGTCCGGCGCATGCTGGAGCCCATCTATGCCCGCGAGCCAAGGCCGCACCCGCCCGGCAGCTGGGCAGCTGGGCACCGACAGCAGCAGCCATGCGCGCGCCCCCCATCCAGTGGTGCTATCAGCTACCAGCCCCAGCAGCAGCTGCGGCGAGGGCCCGCCAGCTGCCGCCCTGAGCTCCCACCCTACCCAACTTGGTGCTGCTGTGGCGATGCCTGATGGGCGCCCCTGCCCGGTCCCGCCGCCTTGCCCGGCCTGCTGCTCCGCAGGACGCTCAAGGGCGGGAACCGCACCTCGAGCAAGGAGCTGGCGGAGCAGATCTACAGGGTGCGTGCGTTGGGGGGCGCTCGGGGTGTCGCCCGTTTGCTGCACCTGCTGTGTCGGGGGCTGTGCACCGAGGGCGTGACAGGGGCCGCGTGTTGGGGGCTTCTGTTGTGGCGGTGAGGTGCTGGGAGCACGTCCATGAAGGAGCTGGCGCAGCAGCGAGCCACGATGGGACAGGGGTCAGGGCATGCCGACATGGGAGGGCAGCATGGGCGAGCCTGGCTGCATGGGCGAGGAAGCCGTGGGCGGACCCGAGGAGGGGTGCGCTCCCCGCCGCGCCTCTCACTCCCGAAGCAGCCCCTGATTCTCCTGGCTCCGCCCGTGTGCTGCCGGGCGTCTGTGCCCTTGACGTCCTGCCCGCTGCTCCTACGTGCCCCCGCCCCTCTCCTGCGGCCCCAGGTCCGCAACTACCTCAAGCCGCGCGGCGGCGTGACCATCTCGGGGGGCGAGGCCATGCTGCAGCCCAAGTTCGTGGCCGCGGTGTTTCAGGTTGGGGCGGGGCGGGGGCAGGGGAACCGGGGCATACAGGAAGGCCAGGGTTAGAGTCGCGCGGTGTTACCATCTCTGGTGGGGAGGACGAAGGGGCTGGGGGACAGCGGAGTGGCGCGGCATGGGGTTCGAAAGGACTGGCGCCCTTGAAGCATGCTGCCTCGGGCCTCCTCTTCAGCATGCAAGCCAGCCGCCCCTGACTTTCTGTTGCGCCCGTTTCCGTGCGCTCACCCAAACCTCAGGAGGTGCACGCCATGGGGCTCAACACCACGGTGGACACCACCGGCCAGGTGGGAAGATGGGGCTGTGGGGGCTTAGCGGGGGGAGGCCGTAGGGTTCGTGTCAACCGGGGCGAGCGGGTGCGGGGGAGCGGCAGGTGCACGCCATGGGGCTCCACATCACCGGCCAGGTGGTAGGGTCTGGTGCGGCACGGTCGTGTTAGGGTTCGTGTCATCATGGGCGAGCAGGTGCGGGGGAAAGGGGCGAGGGGCTGTGGGGGGAGGGGCGCGGGAGGAATCATGCGCGAGAGGGGGAGGCAGGTTTGTGAGGAATAGTTGGACTGGCAATCGAGGACGTGGCAGGCATGTGCCAGAGGGCAGGCCTGGGGCTCAGCACAACCCTGCGGACACAACAGGCCAGGTTGGGGTTAAGGAAGGAGGTGGGCAGTTGGAAGCATGGGGTGGGCAGGGGACCGGGCAACACTCGCTAGGTCTGGGGCCAGCTGGCGGCAAGGGGCCTTGCGGTGAATGGGGGCGGCCGGGCCGAGAACACGGCTGGGCTAGGCAACGGTGGGAGGGGAGCGAGCGTGGGTTGGTTGGCACGCGAGGGCAGGACGGAGCCGGGAGGGATGACTGGCTCGCCCACCTGGCCAACCCCGCCTCTCGCTCCCCTTCCACCCCAGGGCACCAAGCACGGCAACTGGGACGTGGTGCTGCCTCACACCGACCTGGTGCTCTTCTGCATCAAGCACATTGACCCGCTCAAGTACGAGGCCATGACGGGTACGTAGCGTGTGTTCGTTTTGAAAGAAAGTAACAGTAAGCATTACAATAATAAAGTAATTAACAGGCATGACCATGACGTGGCAGGCCAGTCGGCGTCGCGGCCTGGGCGGGCAGGGCGCAGGGCAGTGTAAGATGGGCGTCGCTGGCCCTCGGGTCGTGGCGACGCCGTTGTCTGGTAAAGCGCAAGCCCAGGCGCACAGGCTGCGAGGGACCGGGCGGGGCTTTACGGCGCCCGGCACGCTGCCTGTCGGCAGCCCCGCAGCTGCGCTGTGAACCCCTCCCCCGCCTGCCCCCTCCCCCGCGCCGCTGCCGCGCTCCGCCAGGCCTCAAGCAGCGCGGCGCGCTGCGGTTCGCGGAGCAGTTGGCGGAGCGCAAGATCCCCTTCTACCTGCGCTACGTGTACATCCCGGGTAGGGGCGGGACGGCCAGGGACCCGTGCAGCGAGTCCGTCATGAGCTGCCCGAGCAGGTCGCCTTTCACCTGCGCTGCGTCTGCATACCTCTGCAAAAAAGCCCGTGCGCCGCCAGCCTGCTGACAGCTGCGTTGGCCGCATGCGCCGCTACCGCCTCCACGCCTCCCCGCAGGCTACACGGACGGCGCCAAGGACATCAGCGGGCTCATCGAGTGGTGCAAGAAGCAGCCCACGTTCCAGGTGGGGCGGGTGGGGGCTGCCAGCAAGTCCCGGGTGGGGTTAGGCCGGGGCAGGGGCAGGGACGATCCGCCGGGTGGGGGCGGCCAGGGAACAGGGACCACGGGCAGGGTGGTGCGTGGCGGCGGGGAGAAGGCGGGGAAGGGTGTAGGATGGGGTGACGGCAAAGCAGGCCACGTTTGGCAGTTGGGGGAGGGAACGGAGGCTGACCCGCAGGGACTGGCGGCGCAGCCTTGGGCATGCGAAGGTGTTGCGGACTGGCGGACGACGGCGGCGTGCTGCCGCCGTGTTCGCGAGCTGGGCCGCCTGCCCCGGCCCGCGCCATACGACGACACGAGCACACCGTCCCGTCCCTTCCCCCGCCGCCGCCTCCCTTCCCAGGGCATCGAGCTGCTGCCGTATCACGAGCTGGGGCGCAACAAGTGGGAGGTGGGTAGCGGCCCAGGGCTCACCCGGGGAGCTAGGTCAAGGCGCGAAGGCCCTGCGTGCGTGAAGTGGGGTGGGGGCTGTCAGTCAAGGACCCGTCGGGTGTGTCTAGGCCGGCCAGGGCATGTGGTCAGCTGAGCGTGACCCGCTTCTCTCCGCCCCCTGTGCCGCAGGTTATGGATCTGCCGTACCCGCTGGTCGGGGTGCCCACGCCGCCCATGACCCAGGCAGGCTGGGCCGGGGGGAAAGGGGGCTGTCGTGCGGGTCCCAAAGGCGCACGGGAGGCCCGTCAGCCCACGCCGGCCTCCTCCACCCAACTCGCTGTCCTCGTGGCGGGCCACGGGGCGCTGCATGGGTGGGCCGGGCCGTCACGCGAGGCAGCCCACGACCTCAGGGCACCTCGCGCCCGTCCGCTGCCCGCCCCTCGCCGACCCCTTCCTGTCGCCTCGGCCCTTGTGTGCCACAGGTCAAGGCGGTGATCAAGGAGTTCAACGACGCCGACATCCCCGTCGTGTGCGCCACGTGATGCGGGAGGGCAGGGCAGGGGCGAGAGGGGAGGCGCGGGGCAGGGGCAGGGGCGGGAGGGGCCGTGTGCACCCCCCCTGGGGTGCAGGTGGGCGACGTGCGCGAGGAGAGGCGGGGCGTGGCCTGCAGGCGCGGTGTGCATTTCATGCCCCTCCCCTCGTTCCCCTCGTGTGCGATTCGGCCGCCGCGAGGGAGGGCTGGGGCGGGCACCGGAGCGGACGGGCCCGGGCGTTCCGGGGCGCATTGGGGTGGGGAGCCGCATTGGCAAGGCCCGCCCCCCGTCTGGCGGATGGAGGGGCATTGGGGTGGCTGGCCGGTGAGTTTGGTTCTGCGTGAATGTGTTGGTTACAGTGATTGGGAGACGAGGTGGCCCGCCGTGGCGGAGGCTCTTGGTTACTTAGCGTTGGCCTGCCGGAGGGGGGCCTGGCTGGCGGCTTGGCTAGTGGCGGTCCTGGCTGGGTTGCGGTGGTGGTCGTGCGCTGCACCGGTGGAGGTGGAGGGGCGGCTGCACCGAATGAGGACCCGATGGTGATGGCGCAAGTGAGGACGGCCGCGCCTTGCGGCGAGTGCGAAGAGGGGCGAGCGAAACGCATGAAGCAATGTGGCACGAGGAGCCCTGCGGCGGTGGTGGCCGTTGTATGCACGCGCGTGATGACTGACCGTGTGGTCTGGTCTGGGTGGCCTCTTTTTAGTACGAGCCATGCACCCACGCCCAGCGGGACAGGTTTGCGGACGCCTGGTGTTGAGTCGCGCGCCCACGCGGGTTGCTGCAACCCTGATTTGGTGCCGTGTTTGCGTGCGAGCGGGGTCTGGGCTGGCTCCGGCCTCGCCCGGCCTGGTGCACTGCGCCGAGCCGTATGATGCGGCGCAAGCCCTCTGGCTTTCCTCTTTCATCTGTGGTGGGCCCAACAGGCCCATGTCACCTAACCGGTGTGCCAGCAGCGCCCGCCGTGCATTCTGGCATGTTGTGTCCCTTTGGTAGCATACGGTGAGCTGCGCCCGCTGACGCATGCGGGTGGCGGTGGAGCGCTGGCGCTGGCCGGCAAGGTCAGATGGTGCCGTCGTGGTCGCGCTTGGGCCAGGAGCCTCCTGGCTGGGGGCGGGCTCGGCACACCCCGCATGCGCCGTCGTGTCGGGCTGCCGGTCTGTGATGTGGCGGGCAGCGCTGGGCGCTAGGCGACTGGCCGGCCACGTGGGCTGGAGCGTACAGGAAGGCGACGCTTGGGCGCCGCAGCGCGAGCGAGGGAGGCGGAAGCGGATGGGCCTCTTCAGGGGTAGGGACGGGCCTGTATGAGCGCGTGTACGCCATGGCTTTCAGACGGAGACTTCGATGCCAGAGGGAGGATGAATGACATTACAACGTCGCAGCTCGGAGCCTCGGACGCGTCGTGTGGCGTGTGCGTGGCACAGCTGTAGCCTCTGCGGCCCCTGCGGCGCGTGCGCTGACGGCGCTGACGGCGCTCGCATTGAATCATTAACCAGCGCCGAAACTAGACTAAGTAAACCTAACATGAGCTGCAGCAGCCACGGGGCGTTGGCTAGCCGGAGTCCGGTCCCAAAGGACGCGTCCCGGATATCACGCAGCGAGGTTGCATACAGTCCGTGGTTGCGGCCGCTCATGGCCTCTTGTGGCCGCGCTACGCGCCCGTCGCCCGCTGCAGCGCCTCGAGCTCCCCGAGCCACTCCTCCTGCCGCGCCAGCTTGGCCAACTGCTCGGGTGTCAGTGCCGAGCCGCCCTGCTGCAGCGCCTGCACACGAACGCAGCAGCGGCAGCGCAATCGTTCTAGCTTGTAATAATCGTGCCTATCCCGAGAGGCGGCCATCACAGTGGGGCACGCGAGGCCATGGGTGAAGCGCAAAGCCCCCAAGGCGATCACGTCAGAACCCAAGTGAGCAAGGGCACCTGTGCCGCTCACCTGCAGCTCCGCCGCCTGCCGCAGCTTCTTGCGCGCCGCCCGCAGCCGCCGCTCCAGCTCCTCGCGGGGCAGCTGCGACAGATCCTCGGTGCCCCGAGGCGCCTCTGGCCCATTACTGCCGGCCGCAGCAGGGGCCTGCAGGGCACGGGCAAGGGCCACGCGAGGGTCGGCCGACGCCAGCCCCCCCCCAAGAGTCTCGCATGCCAGCAGGGGAGGCCCTACGCTGGTGCAGGCGCACCATCGGAGAGGCGCCCTTTCTTCGCGAGCGGCGGCCCTCACCGGCTTGCTCTGCGCCGCAGGCGCCGGCCGCGCGGCGCCGCAAGGGCCGGCCCTGCTGGCGTGCGGCTGCTTCACAGGCGGCCCTTGCGTTGGCGGCGGCGACAGCATGGCCCGTGGGTCGCCGAAGTCGCGCCAGCTCCAG
>BDDC01000214.1:26209-47257 GCA_001662425.1 Chlamydomonas sphaeroides | reverse complement strand
TAGCGCAGCGCATCATGGAGGTGGGAGGGGAGGGGAGGGGAGGGAGGGAGGGGAGGGGGTGCGGGGTTTTCCCTGTATGGTGGAGGTGTGTTTAAGTGTTGAGTAGAACAGAACCGTGTGTGTGCAAGCGACCAGGGTGTTGGAGCCGTGTTAGTGAGTGTGTAGGAGCGCTTTGTGTGTGTGGCTGTGGCTGTGGTGGTGCTCCACGGAGGGCAGGGGCACTGGCACGCAGGGGGGGGAGCACCGAGGTTGCACACAGAGGCACCGGTTCGTGCCGGGGAGGACAGGGCCGGCAAGAGGTCCGAGGAGAAAGGGTGGCGGGCTGGTGCAGCAGGGCCGGCGGCGAGGTGGCTGGGGAGGTGCGGCTGCAGGTGTGGCAGCGCCGCGGCGCTGCTTCTCGGGGATGGGGTCATGTGCACCCACGTAACATGTCATGCTATCTTAACCCTGGTGTTGTGGTGCCGCTGCCCTTCCCTCGCAGATCCGCACCCAGCTGTCTGCCGAGTTCATCCAGGACCTCAAGCTGGTCGCGGAGGAAAACAAGCTGCTGCAGCTGGAGACGCTGCAGGTAGGAGGGAGAGGGTCGGGGGGAAGGGGAAGGGGAAGAGCGTGTGTTCGTAATAATCAACTTATGTATGGGTATGTCAGGGCGGGGCACGGTGGCGGAGGACAAAGGCTGCTCCAGACGGAGGCATTGTAGGTAGTGAGTGAGGAGGCAGGTATCCTGCAAGGTGGAGGACGACGAGGTGTATCACCTCAATGCCACCAGGCAGTGCTACGCAATGCGCGCCCATGCGCACAGGCCGGGGGCCGGGGGCCCTGCGAGGCATGCACCGCCGTCCCTCGTTCTTCCGCCATCCCACACACGGCCTCCACACAGGGCCCTCCAAGTTTTCTCACCGCTGCGTGCCCTCGCCTGCGCCCCTCTCCGCCCCAGGCCTCACTCCCTCCAAACTTCCTCACCGCTGCCTGCCCCTGCCTGCCCCTGCCTGCCCCTGCCCCTGCCTGCCCCTGCCCCTGCCTGCCCCTGCCCCTGCCTGCCCCTGCCTGCCCCTGCCGCAGGCCTCGCTGCTCAGCACCGAGGACGCCATCGCGGACGGCAGCGCCGCCGCCCGCCAGGTCGCCACCTCGCCCGCCGGCGCGCAGGTGGCGGCGCGGCCGCGCGCCAGCGAGGCCGAGGAGGCGGCCGCGGCGGCGGCGCGCGCGGCGCGCAAAGCCAAGAAGTCCGTCATCCCGCCCACGGCGCCGGCGCCCCGCAACTGGCGGCTGCGGCTCGAGGTGGAGGCGCAGGTGCACAGCGACGACGACGACAACGGCAGCTCGGCGACGGCGCCGCCAGGCGCCGACGGCCCCGTCAGCTCCATCCCCGACAGCGTCATGACCGGCCTCGTGTCGCCGCTGCGCAGCGCCGCCGGGCCGCCGCCCGCCGCGGTGTCCCCTTCGCCGTCGCCGTCGCCACCCCCGCCGTCCGCCTCGGCCGCCGACGCCGGGCAGCCGGCGGAGGCGGCGGCGCCGCCGCCGCCGCTGCACCCCGAGGTGGCGGAGCTGCTGCCGCTGATCCGGTCCTCGCCCTCGGCGCTGACGCCCGACGTGGCTGCCATGCTCGCCTCCATGGCCGTGCTCTCCAACGGCCGCCTGCACCCCGACATCGCCGACGCGCTGCGGTCCGCCATCGCCGCCGGCGCCAAGCTCCACCCCGAGATGGCCGAGCTGCTGCAGGTCGACGTCACCGCCCAGCCGGCGGCGGCGCCGCCGCCGCCATCGGCGACGGCGGCCGCGCCGCCATCGCCGCCGCTCGCGGCTTCGCCACGCGCGACAGGGCCGGCTGGCAGCGTACCGCCGGTGGTGGCGGCCGGCGGTGTGGCCGCCGCCGCCGGTGCCGCCGCCGCCGCGCAGGCGCAGGTGGTGGAGGCGCCGGCGGCGGAGGTGGTGGAGGAGAACAGCATCGAGGCGCTGCAGAACGACACCTGCCTGCACAGCGACGACGAGTGAGGGGCGGCCGGCCCTGGGCTGACCCCTGATGCCCCAGCCAGGCGCCGACTAGGGGCCCAGGCTAAGGGAGCTTCTTCGGCGCGGCAGCGGTGCTGCTGCCCCCCAGGGCGCGGCACGCCCCAGCCTGCAGGGGCCGTCCCGCCTCAAGGGGCAAGGCTGCTAGGCCCAGGGGCGGGCCTGTCCGCCATTGCAGCGCACCCGTGTGATGTGGGGTGTGCGGCTGCCGGCAGCCCGGCGCAAGAGTCGGGGTGTGAGAAGAAACACGAGCGCACATTCGTGACGTGGGGAGTGAGGGACCGGCCGGGCGTTTGGGCTCCCGGCGCGGCCTTGCCTATCGAAGAACCATGGAATGGGGGGCGTGGCGCGGGGCCAGGCGTCGGCCGACGGCCGCGCGGGCCTATTTGGCTGGCCAGGTTTGCGGTGGCGTGTGCTATGCTCGACGCGCCGGCCGCGTGAGCCGCCTGCGCGAGTCTTTCGTACCTGTCATGTGTCATATCGGTATCTACTGTCCGCGTGTGAGTTCGAGTGCCTCGTTCCCTGCATGTAACATTATGTGTGTGCCTGCTGCTGTGCTGCTGTGCGGCGCACTGCCTGCTGCGTTTGATTGGATGGACGTGGCCCCTCGGCCCTCTCGGCTGCCGCCTCTTGGCGCGCTGTACGATATGCTGTGTACGGTATGGTACGGTAGCTAGGGGCGGTGCAATGGCAGTAGGACGTCAGTGTCGGGGCTGGCGTTGATGCCAACTGTTGAAGCCGCGCACGGCTCCGCTTGGAGCTTGTGAGGCCCACCGGGGCCGTGCCTCCTGCTGGTGTTCGGGCAACCTCCTCTCGCGGTGCCGCGCTGTGGAACGTGGCCTGGGCTGCGCTGCCACGGCCCAATTGGCCGCAGCGGCGCTTGCGGAGGGAGCGCGGCAGGCCCGCCTGCCTCTAGGTGGGAGCTAGGGGTCGGAGCAGGCCGCCAGACAGCGCACGAGGTGTGCGGCCAGGCGCAGGCGGCGGCGGCACGCGGCCTGCAGTTGGCGTTGCGGCGGCGGCCTGCGGCGGCCGCGGCGCCGCCATGCTGGCGGCGCGCAGCGGCGGCGGGCCGCCGAGTTGTACCATACGAAAATTGATGCGTTGTCGGACGTGTGAAGCGGCGGGCGGTGTGCGGCTGGAGCCGGCGGCGTGGGCGGAGGACCGAGGGCCGAGGGCCAGGACGAGCGCCCGCGGTGGCATCATGGGGCGGCCCTTGTCGGTCGTGGTCCCACGGCGCGGTTGGTGTCCGGGGGCCAGGGGGCTGCCGGGCGGGGCTGCAAGCCGCCGCATGCAACGGCGCTCATCCCCCTCTCGCCGCGGGACCGCCGCGGTTGGTCCCGCGGCCTGGCCAGCTCTCAGGGGAGCCCCTTCCCCCCCTAGGTCCAGCCTGCCGTCCGCGCACGATAATTGCGACCAGGGGGCGCCCCCTGGTTGCGACTGCGCGCCTCGCGCGCTCATGGGCTTCGGGGCAGAGTCTAAACCTGTCGCAGCTGCGCATGGGTGCGTGGCTCGCCCCAGAAAGAGGCCGCCTAGACCAGACGAACACCGCCGGTCATTATGCGGTTGTAGCTGGGACTATTTAAGGGGTCTTGGGCACGCAAACCTCCGTGCCCTCACCCCACGAGCCGGACTTAGCCGCCCGAACTGCCTCAACGGCAGGAACGCACACCTCAACGCACGTCGCCGCTGCTGCCGCTCTAGCTGTGTCGCGGCCGCCGCCCGGCCCATCGCCGCCGCCGGGTGGCCGCATCGCGATAAGCATGCAACGTTGCAGGTTTGCTGTAGTTACGGCAGGAGCAGGCAGCGGCGGCGCGGCAGCAGCCGCAGCAGGAGTGGGAGGGGCAGGAGCGGCAGCGGCAGGAGCGGAGGCAGCGGCAGGATCAGGAGCTGCGGCGGGAGGGGCACCTGAAGCACCAGCTGGAGGCGGAACTGAAGCCGTTGCTGCGGCCGGGAGCGGCTAGCGCTGTGCGTCGCTGTGCGTCGCTGTGGCAGCTGGGGGAGCTGCGGCGGCCATCCCCCAGGGTGGTTTCGGGCATCAGAGCCTGCGATGGTAGGGGCATTTCCTGACCCCATGACGACGCACGCCGACTTGCACGCAGACGCGGATCAGGAGGGGATCCCCCCCTGACGCGGATGGTACCATGTTCCAAGGCCTAGCTAGTGGTCGTGCTGGGGGATGGCTTAAAGGCCGGTGTGTTGTGCGTGACGGCCTGCACCGAGGGCCAGGACGACCGCCCGCGACGGGCGGGGCGCTGCCTCTGCGAATTCGGTTCCTTTTGCTGACCTGTGCTGACGGAAGCTGTTGTAACGCGCGCTTGTGCTACCAGAGGCACTCTCTCCTGGCCATCCCGGTGCAGAGCAGCCCACACGGTAGGAAGACTCCCATGAGGCCGGATCGCTGGATCATGGGAGTTACATCAGGCCGGGTTACACCGCCTCGGTTACAGAGCGTCCTCCGCCCCCTAGGCGCCGTACACCGCTGAGCAGGGGACACAGCCGTGCTGCGGGCGGCGATGGGTGAAGCAGTTTGAAGTCGAGGAACTCATGATAGCGCCCAAGGTTCCTGCTGAAAAACACAAAAACAGGTCGTGAACAGGTTTTCAAGACTTCCCACTCAACACCTTTGCGTAATTTGAAACCCGGCGCACGAAACTGTAGCAACTGGTTGCGAATGCTCTGTACGACACTTAGCTTCTTTGTACGCAGTTACCAAACAAATAGATAGAAGTCATAAATACTAAAAGACAGGACTTGGAGAGGTCGAGGAGTGTATTGCCGGGAGGGAGTCCCCGTGACAGGTCAGGCAAAGTTCGGAGCGGCGAAGCCCCTGCTGCGTCGCATATGATACTCCTGACAAACATGATGACGGCGGAGCTCTTGGCGTACTGCCTTGATGGCGATGCCGCTTACGGACGACAATGGGATTGGTCGTGCCTTTTAACGCGATGAACACAGCATAATTGCCGGTCATACACACATAGACATACCGAGGATAACAACTGCTTACTTGCTACTGTGAACGCACAACTTAGCGCTGCCCACGACGTCCCGGACAGCAAACATGGCCGACGCGGAAGGCGGGTCGCCCTCGTCGTCAGAGTGCGAGACTCTTGTGGCCACCATCATAGGCGGCCGTAAAAGGAAGCCTTGGTCGCACGAAGACATCCTTCGGCTGGCCGCTATTCACTCGCAACTGGGCAACAAGTGGTCAGTGCGCTGGACGTGCAGTTGCGGCGCCTCTTACACGAGCTGTCAGGAGGGTCTCCGAAGGCCTCTAGGACGCCGTTTCTGTACTTGCGTTCTGACATGCTGCCACGCTTTTGTGCCTCCTCTCGTCCGCTGCTGTAGGACCCTAATTGCGCGGCAATTCAAGCTGCGGACTGACAACGACTGCAAGTGAGTGCAGACGGGGTTCGAGCGCGCGGCTTCCCGAACTCATCGCGCACGGACGGCGAAACCGACGCTTTCGTGGATGGCAGCTGGTCATCGATATGATCTAGATGTTACTCATACTATCGGACTTGATTCCGACATCAGAGTCGGCCTCAGAATTGGTCGTTACCGTAGTACCTCCTGCGCGCATCAGCGGCCCCACGCTTCACCTGCGTGACATGGTGTTGTTGTGAAAGAGCGGCGTGGGGCTGTCTCGGCAGCAGCTCGCGAGCCGTTTGCTGGTCCTCAAAGGTTTCGTGTCGCCGGGGCGGTACGTCACGTATGGTGCTTACCTCCCTCTCCCGCCTGCACTCAGAAACATCTTCCACAGCGCACAACGGTCGCGGACCAACGAGTCGCATCCCCTTCTGCGAGCCTATGCGCAAGCCATCGGCCCCAACTGTGACTGCCCCGAGGCAAGCCGCAGGGTACCTTGCTGCTTACCGTACAACGCCCTCACGCCACCCGTTGCTCAGTTCCTTGACCCAAACGCTTCCCCGAACCCGGCCCCGCAGTCTCGACGCGCTGCCTACGAGTCGGCTTGCCGGCAAGAGGGGGAGTCACCGATGCACGTCGTGATCGACAGCTCCCCGCTCTCTGGCGCCGGACCACGCGTGGCCTCCTTCACCGCGGCCCCCCAGCTGCTGCCCTCACCCACAAACAGCGACGTCATGGACGTCGACGGCTCCGCCGGCCCCGACAGCAATGCCAGCGACGGCTTCCCCTTATCCTTCCGCACCCTAGGCGACGCCGCGCAGCCGTGCGAGCCCAGCGCCGCCACCGCGGCGCCGGCGGTGTTGTCCGGCCACGTTCGCCAGCTCGCGCCGCCGACCCCACAAATGCGCGCGGCGCCCATCGCGCAACTGTCGGCTGTCGAGCAGTCCTGGTCCCAGGCCAGCTACCAGCAACTGCCTCAGCACGTCAAGGCCGAGCAGCAGCGCCCTGCGCCCTTCCTCGGCGCGGCCAGCCTGGCGTGGATCAAGCCGGAACCCGTCACCACGCCCATGGCCGCGTCCAGCGCACCCCGCTTTCCCCAGGCGCTGCACGGGCAATCGATGCCGCAAGAGCAGCAGCAGCAGTCGTCGCTGTACGGCAGCGGCGGCGGCTATGGCCACGACAGCCCCTTTGTGTCGAACCAGGCGCAGCTGCCGCAGTACGGCGGCCTGACCTGCCTGTCGTCCGGCCCACAGCAGCGCCTGGCTCCCAGCAGCTCGGTCGCCAGCGGCAGCACGGCCTGGTGCAGCCTGCAGAGCGGTGCCTGGGGCTCGATGCCAGGTGAGGACAGCGCGGGGGTGGGGTTTTACTGCGCCTGGGCTGGCCCCGCGCAGCTGCATTGCGCCACGTAGACCGGGGTCCCGATGGCTGCGCTGCGCTCTCCCGAACGCCCTGTCGCTCGCTAGCCTAGACCCGCCGGCCCCTTCCTCTTGCCTCAATGCCTTCAGCGACATCGTCTGTCACGATTAACGTCTCTGGCGCCATGTCAAGGAATGTGAGCGCCTACGGCTACCTGCCCCTGGCCGTGGCCCAAGCGCCGGTCCAGGCTCCTGCCCCGGTCCAGGCGCCGTTCTACCGTTCCGACGGCTGCTCGTCGCAAGGTGAGGACGGCGCAGTCCAGCCCAGCGTCGCGGGCTAAGCCGAGCACTTGCACTCACGGCTTCCGTTGCTCGACAGTGCACTTACCTCGACGCCCGCCTCCCGCAGCTCCCGCAGCGCCCTCGTCTGCCGCGACCCTGGCTTCTGGCGTCATGTCCAGTAGCGTGAGCGCCTACGGCTACCTGCCCTCGGCGCCCGCCCAGGCCGCGGCTCCGGCCCCGGCGCCCGTGTACAGCCCCGACGTCGGCACCGATAACTGGGCCGCGTTGGAGCCTCTGCCCTGGTCAAGCCCGGCCCTGCGCCAGCCGGCCGCGCCTGGCGCCTTCTCCGGCGGTTGGGAGGCGCCCGCCGGCAGCTGCCAGGCTCGCCCGGCGTATGCCGGCCCGGCCCAGATTCTGTCGCTCTCGCAGTGGTCGGCGACATTGCCTGAGGCAACGCCGGTGCTGCCGCGCGCGCTGCTGGGCTACGGCGAGGGCGCGCGCGCGGTGGAGGCGGTTGCGGCGATGACAGACCCCGAGATGCTGGAGATCTGGCAATCGATGATGGATTGATCTGCATCTTCATACGCATGGGCAAGATGTTGAGAATGTCAACACCTTGAGCTTGGACTTTCGTACAAGCTTCTACGGTGGAGAGCAATGCAAGGCGACGGCGACTGCGAGCCGTCCATACAACAAGAACAATTGATGAGGAGCGGAGAGCTATCATCCCCACGCTATGCAGGGACCTGCGGCTGGGCGTGCGGATGTCTGGATGCAGCCTGCGTCGTGGCAGTCTGCGTTGGTCGTACTCCTAGACCGTCCTGCGCTCGTTTTCAGATAGCGAGGCAAAGGAGGCAGCTGCGTTCCGCAGCTGCCTGCCCACCCAAATAAGATACTGTGCGATGGAGCCCCGCGCATGTGGCCTGCGTTGCGGTAAGGTGGCGAGCCATCTCCCACCGCAGTGTTTGCAGGCGCCTGGCGGGCTGTGCGGGCACGTGGTGTGACGTGTCATGATCCACGCAGCGGCGTGCCGCCCTGCGTGTCCTCTTGTGCCGCTCCCGGCACCCGGTCGTGCGTCATGTGCCTTTGAATCAATGTGGGTTAATGTGGTCATTCCGGGGGGCGATGCCAGGGCAGTGCGGCGCTCCATGATGTGTTCATGCAGCGCGCTCGGGATCCGTCAGTCTTTGATGGCGACATGATATCAATCAAGCAAACTTTGTGGACTGATGCTGCGGTTGGACTGGCGGCCCTGGTGCAGCGCCGTAGCTGCGTCCCGGTGGACGGCTATGGAGGCGAGGTTCATTGTCTAAGGGGATTTGCTCTTTGCACTGCTCTGAGCAGGGTGTGGCGTGCGCAGAGTGTTGCAGCGTGACGCTGCCTTCATGCCGTGTGTCCTTTTCAATAAAGCTGTCGCGCCAGGGGAGCTGCTCCCGCCCTGATCCTGGCCGCATGACTTGAAAGGGTTATGAGCTTTCGACTTGTTGTGCTGCGCGACAATTGATGTAGACGGCAGGGCAGGCGGCCTCGCAGCAGCGCTGCTGCGGGCGGCAGCCTGTGCGGCGGGTATGCGGCGGTGTGACTCATTGCCAGCAACTGGTGGGTGGCAAAAATGCTTGGCGCAGGCGCGCCGCGCTGCGGCGCCCGACTGCTAGGGTCCGGCTGGTGGCTACACTGCGTGGCGTGAGTGTGCGGGGGAAAAAGGGCCTGACGTTTGCATGCTCGAGCGATAATGGCTCGGCGGCGTGGCGTGGGTACGCGGGGGCGTGGTGCAGCTTGTCACTGGCTACCGCTCCAACACTTGTGTGTCGGTTGCGATAGCGGGGCGTGACAACGGCCACTGGCGGTCCATGCATAGCATAACAGGATGTGGCGTTTGCTGGATGCCGCGTGTCCCGCTGGTGCGCCAGGGCTCGTTGCGCGGGGTCTCACAGGGATCGGAGCTCGGCGTGTGCTGAGAACTGACGTGTGCTGCTTTGCGTGCCTGGATGGGAGTGCTTTCGTACATTTTAGCATACGCGCGTGACACTCAATACGTACCTGAGGCGTGGAGCTGTAAAAAGACTCGCCGTTCTGATGCGTGTGCCCCGCTGTGATGACCGTGCTTCGATTCCTCGACAGGCGCAACCGGGACGCGCCATGCCTTTGGCCCCTCACACCGCCATCTTCCTGAACTACCGGGCGGGGTTGGGGACCACGCGTCGTTCCGGCGACATGAGTAAACCCGTCCCAGCTGCGCATGGGTGCATGATGCACCCCAGACAGAGGCCACCTAGACCAGACGCACACCGTCAGTCATTATGAAGTTATAGCTGGGACTGTTTGTGGGGTCTCGGGCACGCTAACCTTCGTGCCCTCACCCCACGGGCCGGACTTAGCCGCCCGAACTGCCTTAACGGTAGGAATGCACATCTCAACGCACGCCGCCGCTGCTGCCGCTCTCGCTGTTTCGCGGCCGCTCTCGGCGGCCGCTACTACCCCCTCCGCCTCAGCCGCCCGGCCCATCGCCGCCCGGCCCATCGCCGCCGCCAGCGTGGAAGCAGGCCGGGCGCTCGGCCCCGAGCAGCTGGAAGCACAGCTCAAGCCGAGGAGTCATGCCCTTGAAGCCCTCGCCGTGCGCCGCCGGCTCAACGCGGCGCTTTGGTCAGGGAGCAAGGGGAGCATCAGGGAGCTTGCTCGTGGCAGCGGAACCGTTGTCTGGACAGTCTTGTCGGTGGCTACGGCGCTCGGCCTGCGACCCTACGTTGTTGAGGCCGGGGACTGCCGGGGTGGCGCATGCGCAAGACCCGCCAACACAGACGATGTCGCTGCTGTGTGCGGGCTCGCGGCGGGGCGGCTGGCGGCTGGCGGCGGTGGCGGCGGTGCGACCCACGCCGGAGCCAGCAGGGGCTCTCCCCTGGGAGCCAGCGACTGACGCAGCCAGGGGCCACGCACGGCTTGGTCTGCGTTGCGCCGTTTCTGCGCCAGGCGACATGCGGCCTTCACAATGTAGCTCGCACGTATGCCAGGCACTACCGTATGGCGTGTAGAACGACTCCTTGGGAGCCCAACGTGTAGGCGCCACATGCCGGCAACACTCATTGCACGGCCCCTGCCTCCGGCTGTTACCCAGCTGCAGGCACTGCGCCGGGCGGCGCTCAGAGGTCGCCTGGAAGCGGCTGGAGCTGGGGAAGGGCGGGATGAGGGGAGCTGCTCGCCACGGCAACTCCTGGCAGTGGACGGCGGCGACGACGGGCCCAGCGCGGCACCGGCTTGCGCGTGGCGCCGACTTGGGCGTTGGGCCAGACGATGTTTGGATGTTTGCCTTTCGTGACTGGACACCTGCGCGGTGGTAGTCGGGCTCGGACTCCCTGATACCGGTGGGGAGCCGGGCCCAGCGCACGCGAATACCACGCCGGGCCTAGCGGGGCTGATAGAGCAGGAAGGGCGGGTTGGCCGGCACCCTACGTTGGGCACGCACGACCTCGCGACCTCGCCGTCAACCGAACGTAGCTCACCGGCACGCTGACCTCACGCAAACAACGCCATGGAAACGCTGCTATCTTGCCTCTCTGCAGCGCTGTTGCCGCATGGCATCGACCTGCTTGCTGCCACGACCACGCAGGCTTATAACGCAAATCGAGCTAACAACAGCGTACCAGAGCTGCCCACGTTTGGCCGGGATCGCACTCTAGCTGTTGTAATTGGGAACACCAAGGCCATGTGGCAGCCATTCCTTCGGCGTCTCGCTGATGACGCTTCGTTGCGAGAGAGCGACGCGCCAATCGATGAGTACTGTCGCCGCTGCCTTACAGAAGCCGTGGAGCAGGCCTGCCAGGTGCGGTCTGCCCCCCCCCCCCCCCTGCTGGCCCCCGCCGCCCTTCTGCAACCCCTGCATCCTCCAGCCCCAGCCCGCTCCCTCCCCATGCCTGCCTGCCCGCCTGCCACGCCCAGGGCGGCCTGCGGGCCGTGGTTCTGCTGTCCCACACCCCCCGGGCCGACCCCGGCTTCGTTGACATGCTGCGGGCCGCGCACACCGCTCGCCTCGGCTTCCGCGACCCCGACCTGCACCTGTGCCTGCACCCCCACCACGGGCCCTGGATCGCGCTGCGCGCTGTGGTCGTCTTCGATGCGCCACCTCCGGCCTCTGCATCTGCCGACGACGACATGGCGCCGCTGCCGGACCCCATCCCGGCCGAGCTGCGGCTGCGGCTGCGCGCAGTCATGAAGGAGCTGATCGAGGGCACCAGCAGCAGCAGCAGCGCAGCTGCCAAGGGTGAGCCCAGCAGCCCGGCGGCGGTGCGGGCTGGCTGGCACGGCTGGGTGGCGATGCGGACGCTGGCGGGCAGCGCCTTCCCCGGCGGCGAGGCGGCGCGCTACTGCGAGGCGCAGATGGAGTACCACTACACGGGCAACAAGGCGCTGCTGCGGGCGGCGGCTGAAGAGCTGCGGTGCAACCAGCAGGCCGACACGTGACCGGCAGTGCTGGGTGCTGGCAGGTTGTGGGGCTGCTGGCGGAGGCCTGGGTCAGCGGGAGGAGCTGGGATCACGGCGAGGAGCTGCTGTGGAGGGTCGGCTGGCGGAGGAGCTGCGGAAGGCGGCTCGCTGTCGCGCCAGGCCTCGACAGGGACGCTGCAAGAGGGAGGCTGCACGAGGGAGGCTGCAGGTGCCGCCAGGGCCAGGGCGACGGTGTCGCGCCCCTTGTCAACACTGATGCGGGAGTGGAACGTGCGCGCAGGGCAGGGCGGCGGCGGTCCCAGCAGCGGCTCCAGGGTCCCGGGCTGCACGAGGGAGGCCGCAAGCAGGAGGCCGCAGGCGATGTTGTGCCTAGTTAGGTGCCGCAAAGATGCTGCTTGAAGCAGGGCTTGTTCAAGTGCCGCGCCGCGCTGCTGGGCTCAGCAACAGGTGCTGCTGCTGGTATGTGCCGAAGAACTGCGAATGCGGCCCCATGATGTGGCCCCATATGTGGGGCTAGCTTCTGCTGCATTTATCGGTGGGCGTGCGGGGTGGCGGGTGCGTCATGTGCGGGTGTGCATGCGGTGCAGGGGCTGTAGGGGCGTGGTGCAGTGGTCCAAGTGGTGGGAGGGGCTG
Source organism: Chlamydomonas sphaeroides (assembly GCA_001662425.1). Lineage (NCBI taxonomy): Eukaryota > Viridiplantae > Chlorophyta > Chlorophyceae > Chlamydomonadales > Chlamydomonadaceae > Chlamydomonas > Chlamydomonas sphaeroides. The sequence goes on along the minus strand of BDDC01000214.1, from coordinate 35,174 downwards.
CATGAGGACGTCCCGGCGGCGGCCAGCGCGCTGCCGGGCCCAGAGTTGCACACGCCGCTGCGCTGCTGCGACGCGCAGGGCCGGCAGGTGGCGATGGTGATGGAGTTGGACGAGGCGGAGGCCGCAGCCATCAGCAGCGAGGCTGCCTCCCGCTGTGCACGGGCTGCTGGTGGCGTCAGACCAGCTGACGTAGTCGCGCTGGCACAGGCAATAGCTGCAGCACAATTGACCCGGCAAGCCGTGGATGCTGCTGCAGCGGAGGCCAGGCGCCGGCAGGCAGCGTCGCCGCTCAGCGCAGCCCTGGCGAATGCATTCCCCTGCATCGTTGCGCTGGAGCAGGCCGCTGCCGTGGATGCTGCTGGCGGCTGCAAGGTGCGCCTCCAGGAGGCAGCAGCTGACGAGGAGGAGGACGCAGCTCGCCGTCCCGTGAGCTGCCTGACGCTGCGGCCCCGCTGGACGAGGACGACGCCGGCGAAATCGGTGCAGCTATGCGACGCACCACATGGTGGTGTCCTGCAGCGCCAACGCCCACTACACGCACCACCACGCCATTGCCCTCCGCGACCGCAGCTGGAGCGATGGCGCGTGCCTGGCGGCCCGCAGCTTGCTGGGGCGTGTGGGGGCCGGCGGTGCAGTGGGTGGCGGTGGGGAGGATGACGCAGAGCCGGCTGCTGGGCCAGCCGACGAGGCGTACACGGCCTTCCCTGCGGGCAAGTTGGCCACCGCAGAGAACCGGGCGGGGCTGCGGCGTGACCGCTCCATCCGCAGCCACCACACGCGGCGCTAGTGGCTAGTAGCGTGCGTGGCAACGCACTTGTGTGTTGTTGTTGCTGGTTGAATGGTTGTGGTGGGGCCGGCTTTGCGCGATCGCTGCATTCTTGTATGGACTCCTTATTAAGACTGCTGTGTTGAGTGATGCATGCATGCTTGGCTCTCTTCGTGGCGGCGCTGAGACCCGACGTGCGGACACGTCGACGTGTCGAGAATGCATACCCGGCAGCACCGCATCTACGGGCTGGTCGCGCATGCTGGTACCAATTACAAGTCGTGTGGGTGCTCGGCGCTGAGTTTGACGCGGTTCTGGGCAGTTCTAGCGGGGTCAGACCGGAGACTTGCCGACATGCCGACCCTTCACATGCGCGCCGTGATCACCTATGCTAGCACCCGACCTTCGGTCAGACCGACATGGGCCGCCCCTTAGGACCCGTGCAAAAAACATGTTCCCAGGTTTTCAAGACCGGAGCCCAGGTGCTAGGCCCTCAACCAGCGAACGCCGTTTCAGGGGTTTTCACGACCGGCGTCCCCCCCCGTGTGGCAGACGCCCTAGACCTGCCTGGTGGTGAACTGGAAGGGACCGGAGGACTGACCGTTGTTGTGGGCACGATGGGGTCTGGGACCGGGTCAGGCCTGGGCCCTCCTGGGCAGCGCCTGGGCCGGGAACGGGGTTGCGGATGATCAATCAGCCGGAAATGGCTGGTGCTGAGCCGCAAGGCCCATTAATGGCTGCACGTGTGACGCTGCGCCTCAATACTAAGCGGAAAGATAGTGCGAAGGGCAGAGCGCGGGCCTCGCTGCGGGGTTGGGCGGGTTGGCGCGATGTGTCGGCGTAGCTGGCGGGCGCTGCGAAGTCGTTACCTTGGCTAATGAAAGGACCTCGCTTACTCTGATCTCTTTTGCAAGATAACGACTGTAGTATGCTTGGAAGGAGCTTGGCAAGCCGTCGTGTGCCTCACCGAAGTTCTGTCGAAAGGATACCTCTCCACGCCGCATACCGCGTAACCATTACAGTTTTAGACTATGACGCTAGACGTGACGTTGACAGACCCACGAGCAACTCGTCCAGCAACAAAGCTTATTGAGTAGTATGGGGACGGAGCTTGCTGTCATACGTCCTTCAACGACATCTGGTTGACAAGGCACTAGAATATAGAGTAAAACGGCGATATGGGCGTGACAGGCCCACCGGACGTCGCGGCCACAGTTCGTGACGCAGCAGCGCAGGGCAATGACGCCTTGCTGCGGCAGCTGCTTGCCCTGCATAAGCAGCTGGCGGACAGCGACTCGCCCCAGTCACCGCTCTGGGCCGCGACCCATGCCGGCCACGCCGCTTGCGTTGCTTTGCTTCTGGACGCCGGTGCTAACCCGCACAGGCGTGGAAAGCGTCAGGTACAGACGCCAAGCAGTTTCACGGCCGGGGTGCACGCCACAAGCCCTGGCCGTTGGCCGGTCCTACCTGCCCGGCGGTTGAGGCTGCCTAGCACATGCACCCTAACCCCCCGGCCTCGCCCCTCCCACAGGAGACGGCCCTCATGCTGGCCGCCCAGAGGGGGCACGTGGATGTAATCCGCGCGCTGCTGCGCCGCATCGGCGCCGCCGCCGCCGGCGCCGTGGACGCCCGCGGCTGGACGGCGCTGCACTGTGCCGCCTTTGCAGGACAGACCGCGGCGGTACGTGCCCGTTGGGGTCGTACGAGCGAGGACCGAGGCAGGCCGGGCTAGCAGGCGTTCGATGGCCTCGCCATCATCCGTGGGCCGGGGCCGTGTCCGCACGCTCCATGTGGATGAGGCGGGCCCCGCTCTGCGCTGAGACCTGCTCCGTGCCCGCACCCGGGCGGCGGCGCGGCGGCCGCAAGCCAGCGCCGGGGCCCTGCGCGCCAGCAGGAGCTCCGGCAGACTTGGCAGCGAGCCTGTGAGCCAGCAGGAGCTCCGGCAGACTTGGCAGCGAGCCTGCGCGCCAGCAGGAGCTCCGGCAGACTTGGCAGCGAGCCTGCGAGCCAGCATGAGCTCCGGCAGACTTGGCAGCGAGCCTGCGAGCCAGCAGGAGCTCCGGCAGACTTGGCAGCGAGCCTGCGAGCTCCGGCAGACTTGGCAGCGGGCCTGCGAGCCAGCAGGCGCTCCGGCAGACTTGGCAGCGAGCCTGCGAGCCAGCAGGAGCTCCGGCAGACTTGGCAGCGAGCCTGCGAGCCAGCAGGCAGGCAGCTTGGCCCCTGGCCCTGGCCCTTGCCCCCAGCCGTGAGGCCAGGGGGTCTGGGGCCTCGGCCATCGCGGGGCCGGATGCTGCGTGCCGGCTGGCTGGCGGGCTAGCTGCCCTTGACTGCCGGAGCTCCTGCCTGGCAGGGGAGCGGGCGGCTGGGCCGTAGCTGGGCGAAGCCGGGTGCAGCCGGGCGCCCGCATCGCCGGTGCACAATGCTGCCCGCCTTCTACCCATGGGGTCGGCGCCCACTCGCGGCGGCGCCGGTGCCCTGCGGCCCGGCAGAGCACCACGCGGCGGCTGAGCCCTACAGCAACGCAGCTGCAGCACCGGTGCCGTAGCCCGGGTCGTGGGTACCCAAATGCCAGGGTGCCGGCTCCCACGGCGCAACGCAACGGGGCCTCGCCTGCGGCCGTGCCTCCCCTCCTCCCGCGCATGGTCCCGCCGCAGGTCCGCGCGCTGCTGGCTGCCACGGGCGGTATGGGGCTGGACGCCACCACGGCCAAGGGCGAGACGCCGCTGGCGCTGGCGGCGTTCGGGCGGCGCGAAGAGGTACGCCGTATGGGGACCTGGCATGGGAGGGAGTTTGGGACGGCAACAGCCGGCAGCGCTGTGGGGCGGGGTCCCGTCCGGGCTTGTGGCTGGGACAGGCGCCCCGGCGGCCATCAGCCCCTCCGCCCTAGGTCCCTAGCCTGCAAAAGCCCACCCGTCCGCAGCCTGCCGCCCGCCGCCCTCCGGCCCTGAACCCCGCCCCGTGTTCCCTGTTCCCTGTTCCCGCATCCGCGTCCGCTGCCGGCAGACCACCCTCGCGCTGCTGGCGGCCGGCGCGGTGGCCGGCGCCGTCGCCGACACCACAGACCGCGACTATGTGATGAAACTGGCCGAGGGGGTGCGCGTGACGGGCGTGCCGGCGGTGGGGATGCCGCCGCCGGCGCCAGCGGCGCCGACCAACGCGGCCCGGGGCCGGCCGGCGCCTGGGCAGGGCGCGAACGCGCCGGCGTCGCTGGCGGCGCGGCGTCGTGTTGGCGCGCCCGCGGAGCTGCGGCAGCCGGCGGCGCAATTCTCGGGCGACGACGCCTCGTACGAGAGGTGTGCCCCCGGGAGGGGCTGGGCGGGGGCGGTGCAGGAGCGCCCCGTGCGAGGGTCCGCACCGAGGGAAGCGCAGGCCCAGGCGCAGCATCTGGCAGCCTAGCGTGACGCCAGCCCAGCGGCACGCGAGCAAGCAGCCGCGTGGTGCGAACCCAGGCCCAGAGGACCATCCATGCTGCACGTCTCTCCACGGCACCGTCCCGACCCCCCCATCGCCGCCCCGTCACACAGTTCAACCACGGATGGATCCCAACTCCAACTCCGCTCGCCGCCGCCCCCGCAGGCTGCAGTCGCCGCCCGCCTCGGAGCCCGTCACGCCCTCGCAGCCGCCAGCCGGCACCGCAGCCGCCAACCGCGCCCTGGCGCCCAGCCGCACCAGCAGCACTGGCGGCGGCGGCGGCGGCGAGCTGCACCTCTCGCACTCGCTCACTGCCGCGCCGCCGGACCGCCCCGCGTCGCAGCGGCCGGGGCCGCTGTCGCTCAGCCGCGCGGCCTCGGCCCGGTCCGCGGCGCCGCCCTCGTCGCGCCGCGGCGGCCCTGGCGGCGGCGGCTTTGGCGGCGGCGGCGGCCCTGGCGGCGGCGGCGTCGGGCAGTGGATGCTGCACGAGCTGGTGCTGCGGGGCACTCCGCTGCTGCACCACAGACCCACGGGGCTGCTGTTCACCAACGTGTCTGAGGAGAGGTGCGCAGGGTGCCCCTGCTGGCGCCGTGTGGAGGTGGCAGGGCTTGGCGGCGGGACGCCCGCAGCCGAGGACGGGTGCAGGCAGGGGCGCGGACGCGCATGTGCTCAGTTCGGGGCAGGCGACGTATGGCCAAACGATGCAGGGTGATGGGCGCCTTTGGGCCCGCCTTCAACCCTCTGCCCTCCCTCCGCCTTGCCTCCCTCCCTCCCTGCCCGCCCTCCCCGCCCGCAGCTTCCCCAGCCTGGTGGGCCTGATGGGCCCCCAGGGCCCCCACTGGCTGGACGCCACCGACCTGCCGCTGCTGGCGGCCACACCCCAGGTGAGGCACCCCGAGTGCGGCGGTGGGGATTTGCTGCATGTTGCGATGCACTAATGTGCCGCAATGCCGGCCAATGGGCTCGCTAGGGACTCCCAGCAGAGCTGCCGCCGCTGGCGGCCACACCCACCCCTGGGTGGGGAAGAGAGCGGAGGAGGGAGGGGGACGCAGCCTTGAACGTGGCAGGCCCGCAGTAGGCGACTGCCTGGCCCCATCCCTGCTCCTCAGCCCTGCCCCTGTCGCCTGCCCCCTCCCTACCCACGGGGCCTTCCACCGACTCGCTCCCATTACATGCCTCCCTACCACGGGGCCTTCCACCGACTCGCTCCCATTACATGCCTCCCTACCACGGGACTCCAACCACGTCCTCCTCCGCGCCTCCTCCCTTACGTGCTCACATCCTTGCCCTCCCTGCCCTCCCCCTCCCTGCCCTCCCTGCCCTCCCTGCCGTCCCTGCCCTCCCTGCCCTCCCTGCCCTCCCTGCCCTCCTTGCCCTCCCTGCCCTCCCTGCCCTCCCTGCCCTCACTCCCTTTCTCCTTTCCTCCCTTCCTCCCACCCGCAGGTGGCCGAGAGCCTGACCGCCACCGTGCCTGCCGCGGGGCTGCTGCTGGACGGCATGGGCGTGGTGCCCGAGGTGGCGCTGCGGCTGGTGGTGCTCATGGGCGTGCACGAGGTGGGGACGGAGGCCGGGGCCAGCGGGGGGAGAGCAGGGGGGTGAGCCGGAGGGTGCTTCGTTGGTGCGTTGGGATCAGGGGAAGCTGGCGCCGCTCCTGGGCGTGCACGAGGTGATGGGGCCCAGTGCAGGGGAGCGGGGGAAAGAGCAGGGGGAAAGGAGCGGGAGGATTAAGCCTGAGCGTGCACGTGGAGAAGCAAGCGGGGGGATCAGGGGGAGGCTGGCGGCGCTCCTGGGCGTGCACGAGGTGCGGGCCGACGGGAGGGGGCTAGCTGACGCCGGCGGAGGCCAAGGGAGCCGGAGAGGCGGTGTCCGTGGGCTGCTTGGCCCCAGGCCCGTTGCCTAGCCCCACAACACCCGCACCCTTCCTTGACAGACTCCGCCGCGCATCCCCCCACAACCTTTGTCGCACCTCAATCGTACCTCGCCCACGCCCCTGCCTTTCCCCCCTCCACACCCCTGTGTGGCCCCCGCAGGTGTCGGAGCTCAAGTCGCTGGTGTCGCTGCGGCCCTCGGACCCCGGCTACCACTCCACGTGGGGCCCCTCGGGGCTGCTGCCGCAGCACGTGGCGGAGCTCAGGGGCGCGCTGGCGGGGGAGCTGGGGCTGCGGCTGCCGGAGGAGGAGCAGGGCGAGGAGGGCAGCGACGGCGGAGGCCGGGGCGGCCGCGGCCTGCGCGTGGGGCTGCCAGACGACACGGCGGCCGCAGCGGGTGAGGGCCGGGGTGGGTGCAGGGGCCGGGTTGCGGGTGGGCTGGCGGGCTGGCGTGCAGCTGGGGTCTTGGTTTCTGGGGCAGTGCGGGAACCCCATCGGTGCATCGTGCTGAGGGCGTTGCTGACACCCCTCGGCCCCCTGCCCCTCGCACTGCCGCCCAGGGCCGCTCCCCGCCGAGCTGGCTGGCGTGCCGCTGGTGCAGGCGCTGCTGGAGCGCTACGGCCTGGCCAAGTGCATGGTGCCGGTGAGGCGGGGGGACGAGGGGGGAAAAGGGGAGAGGGGGCGGGGTGCACGGTACGTGTGCGCTGCGGGGTGCACGGGTGAGCGCTGAAGCCTTGCCACGCGCATGGTGCCGGTGAAGCGGAGCACGTGGGGCGCGTGTGGCGAGGCCAGGGCACACGGCTCACTCCAGCACGCCTGCCCCAACCCCAAGCACATGCGTGTCGTCCCCGACACGGTCCCCAACCGCTTCCCCACCCCACCCCACCCCGGCCCCGCCCCTCCGCCCCTCCGGCCCCTCCAGGTGGCCGAGCTGCAGATCGCCACGCCGCCCGACCTGCTGCTGCTGGCGGATGTGGGCGGGCTGGGGCCCTGGGAGGCGGCCCGCCTGGGCCGGCTGCTGCGCGAGCTGCCAACCCTGCTCAAGCGCCAGGCCAAGGACAGGGACAAGCAGCGAGCGCAGGTGCGGCCGTCCGCCCCTGTCCCAGGCCCAGCGTCTTCCCGCTGCCTGCCCCTCCGCGTCGCGCCCTGGCGGGCCTTGGTGCTGGTCCTGCCAGCATGTTGCTCACGGCCACGGTGTTGTGTCGGGATGATGAAACCCCATCCCGCACGCGTTCCCCCTCCCCGGCCAGGCGGTGCTGGGCCCTGCGCTGGAGGCCCTGCAGCGCCAGCGCCGGCTGGCCGCCCTGGCCCGCCCAACCCGCGGCTCGCTCGTGTCGTACGACGACCACGAGGGCGGCGGGCGCCGCCGCGTGCGGCTCGCCGTCGTGCTGCAGGACGATGGATCTGCCATACCCGGGGAGGTGAACGGCGCGGCCGAGTATGTCATCCGTGACCTCGAGTCGGACCGAGTGCTGCGGCTGCTGGCCGGTCACCTCCGCCGCATTCGGGCGGCCGATGCTGTGAAGCTCGTACGACCGGACTACGCGCCGCCCGCCACGCCCGGCACGCCCGTGACGCCGCTGTCGGCGGCGATTGGCCTGCTCGTGATGCGCGGTCCGTACTGGGGCAAGGGCACGCAGTACGACGTGTACGGGCAGGGCGTGGTCGGGGAGCTGATCGGGCCGGACGAGTCAGCCGGCGGCGGCGCCGCCGACGGCGACGGCGACGACGAGCCCGCCTCCGCCGCGACGCCGGAGGGCGGCTACGGCGGCGCATACGGCGGCGGTGGCGGCGGTGGCCGACAGAGCACCAGCGGCGCCGCCGCCGTGTACGGCAGGTGGAGCGGCAGCGGCGCCGTCGCGCCGCCGAACGGCGGCGGCGGCGGCGGCAGCGCCGGCGGCGCCGCCGCCGGCGGCTACGGGCGCAGCAGCTACACCGGTGGCGGCGGCTACGGCCGCTGGAGCTACAGCGGTGACGGCAGCGAGGCCGGCGGCGGCGGCGGTCCGGCGCCCGACTGGCACGGCCGCTGGCTGGTCCGCTGGGCTGACGGGCAGGTGTACTCGTACCGAGTGGGCGCCGGCGGCCGCTTCGAGCTGTCCTTCCTCAGCCTGCACTGGAGGGCAGGTGCGGCACGGCCGCATGCCGCCGCCGCTGCGTCGTGCGGCCGCCAGCTTCTGGCGGCGGCGCGACGTGCCCTGCCGCTCAGCTGCCTGCGCCCTGCCGCTCAGCTGCCTGCGCTCTGCCGCTCAGCTGCCTGCGCCCTGCCGCTCAGCTGCCTGCGCTCTGCAGCTCCGCCGTTGCCCCTGCGCCCCACGCCCTCTGCGCCGCCTGCGGCCCGGAGCGCCCGTCCCGTTGCCTGTGCCACCCCTGTCACGGCCTGTGGCGCCTGCAGCGGCCCGGCTCGCCCTGCACCGGCCGCAACCCCTGCCCCGCCTGTCCCCCGTCTCGTGCCGCCCGCCAGCCCTCCCCTCTCCCTACCCCCTCACCACTGCACCCACTCTCCCCCTCACCTCCTCTCAGCTCCTCTGCCCCTCCCGCCCTCCCCCCCTGCCGCCCTCGCTCCAGGCGCGCCGCTGCTGGACTCGCACCGCGGCCTGCTGCTGCCGCCCGGGGAGGTGGCGGTGCTGCCGGTGGCCCGGGGGCCGCTGTGGGCTGAGAGCACACACGACGGACTGCCGGGTGAGGGGCCCGTGAGGGGAGGGCAAGGAGGGCAGGGCCCAGCGGGGCAGGCGAGCAGGCGCGCTGCGGCAGGGTGCGAGAGGAGGGCAGTGCGCCGACGCCCCCGCCGCTGCTCCCCGTGTGGCCTTGCTCTCCCCTCCCCGCTGCAGGCTCGCCCGGCGCTGCGCTGCTGGACCGCTGCAGCCCCGCCGTCAAGGTGGGGGAGCGGCGGCGCCCCCTGCTGCCCGCTGCGTAGCCCCAA